>JARYMX010000349.1:0-31353 GCA_030169165.1 Centaurea solstitialis | reverse complement strand
CCATGCAAGGTGAAACCAACCCGGCACGGGTATCGGTGGCAGGTGAAAACCAAGCCTGGCCGAGGTATGGATGCCATGGAGGGTGTCCCCAAAGCATGGACGGGACTCGATTGCTGGACGGGTCCCCAAAGCCTGGCACGAGGTATCGAAGCCATGGAGGGTGAAAACCAACCCATGGCAGAGGTACTCGAAGCCATGCACGGTGAAACCAAACCCAAGGGAAAGGGGTACTCGGCATGTGGGTGAAACAACCCAAGGACGAGGTACGGGGCGAGGAGGGTGAAACCAAGATGGACGAGGTACTAAACCTGGCAGGGTAAAACCAACCAGGGGCAGAGGTAGGGATGCCAGGCCCGGGTGAAACCAAGCAGGGCCGAGGTCCGAAGCCTGGACGGTGAAAAAGCCAAAGGCAGGGGTACTGGCCCATGCCGGTGAAACCAAGCCAAGGACGAGGTACTGGCCATGCTGGTAAAACAACCAAGGACGGGTACTGGCAAGGCGGTGAACAACCCATGGTAGAGGTCCCAAAGCAGGGACGGTAAAAACCCCTGGCCGGGTCTGAAGCCATGGCCGGTGAAAAAAAAGCCATGGGAGGACCGAAGCCTTGGAAAAACGGGTTGGTGGGGTGAAACCCAACAAGGACGAGGTACTGGCCATGCCGGTAAAACCCAAGAAAAGGGAGGACTCGGCGGGCCGGTGAAACAAATGGAGGGTCTCGAACCCAGGCACGGTGAACCAAGCATGGCACGAGGTACTCAAAGCATGGCCCGGTTGAAACCCAAGCAAGGCACGATGAACGGGTACGACCGGGACGGGGACGTTGCGGGAAAGAGGGCGATTAGGCTGCCATGGCAGGTGAAACCAACCCATGGCAGAGGTATGGAAGCCAGGGCCCGATGAAACGGCCCATGGCCCGAGGAAAACGGGACGATACGGGACGGGGCCGTTGCGGGCGAGGGCGTTAGGCCGAGTTATGGGCCCATGGACGGTGAAACAGCAGGGACGAGGTACTGGAACCCATGGCACGGGTTGAAACCCCGGCCATGGAATGAGGAACGGGTACGGGACGGGGAGTTGGGCAAGGGGCGATTAGGAACGGGGCAGCGGGGGGTTTGGGTTTTGCAAGGGGAGCTACCTTATGTAAGGGCCTAGGGTTGGTGGGCCCAAGGGTCGGGGGGGAGCAGCCCCAAAAGGCCCCCCTTATATACCTTATGAAAAAAGCAAAATGCAGGAAGAAACATTTTTTTTTCCATTATATAAATTTTTAAAAACCAAAAGCAAAGGATCTTTTTTGGGACAAAACTTTGATGGTGCCCCCTTGGCTTGTTAGGGGGTCATGCGAAAAATTGGGGTTGTGCGGGGCGGGAGGGCCCGGGGGCGGGTTGGTTTTGCGACTTTTTTTTTTTTTGGCCAATTTTGGAAACCCGGGCTCAACGGATTTTTTTGAAGAAATTTGGTGGTGCTCGTGAACATTTTTTAGGAGGATCGGGCGGGAAAATTTTTTTTGGGGGGTGGGTTTTACCGGGCCGGGGTTGGACTTTGTGGGAGGCTTTTGGGGGAATTAAAAAGGGCCAAACGGACCCGTTTTGGAGAAACTTTGCGTGGTGCCCCGTGAACATGTATTAGGGGGATCGGGGAAATTTCGGTTTGGGGGGGTTTTTTTCCCGGGGGGGCGTTCGGGATTTTTTGAGGCATGAAAATTGACCCGACAAAGGGGACTCGTTTTGGGAAACTTTGCGGGGTGCCAACCTGTTTTAGGAGGCCGGGAGAACCGCGGGGGGAGGGTGGGCGACGAAAAGGGGAGGGGGACGGTTTGGGGGCGAGGGACGATTGGCAAAGGGAGGTGCGGGGGTTGGGTAGGGATCCAAAGAGGACTTAGACCCGATGATGGCTTGGCTTCCTTGCCACGGGGGGGGGAACAGACCCCCTGGTCCCCCCTTATAACTTTGAACAAAAAGTAGTGCAGGAACAAAATTGTTTTTTTTCCATCTATCATATTTTTGGAAACCCCCAAAGGACATTTTGGCAAACTTTGGGGTTTTTTCGACCAAGGCACCCAAACCCTTTTTGGGGGGTTGGTGACGACAAGGCACCCAAAGGGATGGCCCGATTTGGTTGGCAGATAAGGGCCCCAAAGGATGGCCCGTTTTTTTTCACGATCAGGACCCAAAGGCTGGTGTTTGGCTTTTCCCTAAGGACCAAAGGGTTTGGTGATTTGGCTTGTTCCCATCAAGGCCCCCAAACTTTGGGCCCGATTGGCTTGCGATCAGGCACCAAGGCATGGCTGATTTTTTTCTTACGATCAAGGACCCGGCTTGGTGATTTGGTTGTTCGATAAGGCACCAAGGAGGGCCCTGTTTTGTTTTTCGATCAAGGCCCAAAGGTTTGGCCCTGATTGGTTGTTGCCCCAGGCCCCGGTGGTGATTTTGTTGTTTGATAAAGGTTTGGGCCCTGATTTGGCTTGGGGACAAGGCATGGCTGATTTGGCTTTCCCCGATCAAGGAACCAAGGCATGGTGTTTGGTTGTGAAGAAGGTATTGTATTTTTTTAAAGTTTTGCAATTTTTTTTCTTAAAGTTGGGAGTTACCCTGGCAAAAAGGGGTTTAGGGAACGATTGAAAGGAGAAGTGTTTTGGGGGGGGGGGACAAATCGGCGAGCAGGGGTGAATCTCGTGGATCTGGCACCCAAGGCCACTTGCACTTACAATCCCCGTCGGTATTTAAGGTTGCAAAGGATTTCCCCGCGCTTGTGGGAATTGTACTTCATGGGGGCCCCGCACGATCGTCGTCCCGGGTTGGCCAACGAAGGGGGCTTTGGGGCGAGGCCCCTATGTGGTCGGAAAAACAGGGGCTGGGACACGCGTGCTTTAGCGGTTTGACTTAGAGGGTTTCAGTCAAAATCGCGCACGGTGTTGCGCCGGGTTTTTTCACCAAGCGGATGCCCAAATTGTGCGAATCAACGGTTCCTCTCGTATGGTTTGAATTACTATTGCGACATGTATCGTAGGGTAAAAAAATGTTCACGACGGTTAAACCCCAGCCCCGTTCCTTTTGGTGGGTGAAAAATCCAACATTGGTAAATTTTTGTTCACAATGTGGGAAGAGCGACATCGAAGGATAAAAAAAGCAAGTCGTATAAACGCTGGTCCCCAAAAGCCATTTTCCCCGGGGAAATTTTTAAACCCTTGTTCAAATTCGAAGGTCTAAAGGGATGTTAGGCACGCTTTCAGGTTCGTATTCGTATGGAAATCAGAATCAAACGAGTTTTACCCTTCGGGTTCCAAGAGATTTTGTTCTGTTGAGTCTCTTGGACCTGGTTATTTTTAACAGATGTGCGCCCAGCCAAATCCCCTTGAAATGTCTTCGCCGGATCGGCCGCCGAGGGACCCTTGGGCCCAAAAAAAGGGGGGCTTCCCCGCTTGTTCAGGAAAAGTAAAATAATTTAAAAAGTAGTGGTTTTCTTTTTCGCCGAAGGTCCCACTTATATCACCTTCAAGTTTTTCAAATTGGGTGAGTAAGTCAAGGGTTTTTTTCCCCCTTTGATTTGCAAGCCGTTCCTTGGTGTGGTTTTGTTGGAAGTAAAAGGGGACAGTGGGAATTGAAACCCATTCTGGGTACTAAAGTTGACGAGGCATTTGGAACCTTAAGGAGTATAGTTATGCCTTTTAAACCCGTTTGGGTTGAATTTTTCATTTGCATTCAGAGATGGGCAGAAATCACATTGGTTAGCCCCGCAGGGACATGAATGTTTTTTTTAAAATTTAAACGTCGGATTCCCTTGTCTTTTACCATTTTGAGTTGGTGTTGACCCCCGGGAAAGGGCCCCCCAAAAAGAGGCCTTTCCCCAGTCCCCCCCGGCGGCACGCGGCGCCCCGTCTCCCCGGGAAAGCAGTCGGCGCCCCGAAGCCGAGGGTTTCGGGACGGGGCCCGTCCCCGCCTAGACCCAACCCTTTTTCCGAGGTTCGGATCTTTTGCAAATTCCCTGTACATTGTTCCACGACAGAGGTTTTCACTTGGAGATGTGCGGTTTGAGGACGGGGTGGGGCATCGGTCTCGGATTTTAAGGGCGGGGGGGGCAGGACCCCCGCGCGAGGCGGTGCCTTCAGGTGGACCCTCCGACTGAGTGTTTGGGGAGGGGGAGGTGTTAAAAGAAAAGATATCCCCCCGAGGCCCCCCCGAGTCTGGCCCCCTAAGTTGCGTCAGCCCCCAGCCCGGGTTCAGGTTTTTTAAACCGATTCCTTTCGAAGTCGCGCGAAAGCGTATTGACGGGTTCCCCCTCTCTTAGGGCGACTAACATGTGCAAGTGCGTTAATGGAAACCCTTTCCCCTCTTCGGCCCTTCAAAGTTTCATTTTAATATTTGTATACCCCAAGATCCGCCCGCGGGCCCCTCCGCCAGGGTCCCCCAAGGTTTTGCGCGACGCCGCGCCCCCCTATTCGGGGCTGGACTTGCCCCCACGGCCGGGGGGTTTTTTGGGCGCGCGTTTAAACGCCTATTTTCGGGGTGTTGTTCGGCAGGTGGGTTTTAACATCCTTAGCGGATTTCGATTCCCGACCCCCTCCCGCGTTTAATGACCAAACCCTTTGTGGGTTTAGGTTAGCGGAGTTTGGGACCGTAACGGCTTGGTTATGCATGCCCGTTTGCTTCCAAAAAAGGCCCCTTGGAGTTCCCTTCCCTGGACGGTAACGAAGAAACCCCGCCCCCTTTTCCTATTTAAGTTTGAGAAAGGTCGGGGCGTTCGCCCGAGCCCTTAATCTTTTTCTTTTTCCCCAAGAACTGCACCGGGGGCTCCCTATTGAGGGAAACTTCGGAGGGAACCAGTCTAGAGGTTCGATTGTCTTTGCCCCTACCAAGTCAGACGAACGATTTGAAGTAGTATCGCTGGGGCCTCCACCCGGTTTCCCCTGGTTGCCCGCTCAGGTAGTTCACATTTTTTGGGTCCCCACGGTGCCACACTCGAACCTTTCAGAAAATAAGGTGGTCGGCGGTGACCCCCCTAGGGGGACCGCCAATCAGCTTCCTGCGCCCTTTCGGGTTTACTCACCCCTTTTACTCGCACACATGTAGATCCCTTTGGGGTTTTTTAAAAAAGGGCGAATGGGGGGGCCCCCAGGGGGCCGGTGAGGAGGCGCAGGTGCCCAAGCACGCCGGTAACGGGCGCGGCCAACAGATCGAGGACGGTCTCCCGGCATATCAAAAGCCCCGGGTTGGGCCCCACCCTCGCACGGGGCCACCCCCAGTGATCGGGGACCCGGTCTCGGTTCCCCATCGACCGGGGGGTCGCCGCCCCCTCCCTTCCCCCCCGCTTTCAAACACTTTTGACTTCTTTTCAAAGCCCCTTTTTTCTTTCCTGGGTGGGGGTTTTTTTTTATCGGTCTACGCGGTATTTTGCTTGGGGGGGAAAATTTCCCCCCTATTGGGGTGCATTCCCCAAAAAACCCCACGCAGACGCGCTGTGGTGGACAGGGTCGGGCCCCGAGGGGGTCTCACCCCCTCTGGGGCCCCTTCAGGGGACTTGGGCCCCGGTCCGCGTGAGGCGTTTTCCAGATACAATTGAAGACGAGGCGTCGATTTTCAAGGGGTATTCCGGTTTGCTCGCGTTATAGGGGTCTTGTAAGTTTTTTTTCCTTCCCCTTATTGATATGCTTAAATCAGGGTGTCCCCCCTGATGGGGTCGCGGTCGAAAATGTGTAAAAAAAATTGGGGCTTAGCGGCAATCTCTAGCATGACAGCTGATACGAAGGCCTTAAAACCACCATAGCGTGGCCCCAAAGGGGGATCCTTTTTAGGCCCAAACCCCCATTTTTGGACGGGAGAAGTTCTCCCCGCCCGAGTCCTATGGGGGGGATGGTCTGGGGCGACGCGAGGTGCGCCCGGGGTGCCTCGGCGAATGGTTGGGGGGCCAACGGTTCAAAAATCGATGGTTCGGGATTTGAATTACCCAAGTTTGCATTTTGTTTTTCCGATGCGTGAGCCCGGGAAACCCTTGCGAGAGTGTTTTTGGTTATGAAGGGGGCGGACCGCGTGCAACCGAAAACGGGGGAACACGGAGCACCTTCTTTTATTTTGTTTTCCTGGCAATGCGTGCCGGGGGGTTTTTTTTTGTGCCCCAAAAATCCACCCTGCCCTTTTGGCACGTTTTAAGATGTACAAGCATGGGGAGGTAACCCTATCCACGACACCCATTTTGATTTTCATGTTCAGGGTCGTTTGTGGCAGGGTTCGACAAAGATTTCCCCAGGTTCACTCGGAAAATTGTTACGATTTCCCTTTCCCCTTTAAATGAAAAAGGTTCGTGGAATTTCGGCGTGCGGGGGCGAACGCCCGTCGCGCGATCTAAATTCAGGCCATTCATGGTAGGAGGGGGGGGGTTTTAAAAAAGGGCGGGGAGTAGCAAGGAGTGAGACGGCTTATGGAAATTCTGTTTAGCCAAAAAAAAAATTTAAATTTCCCCCATCACGATGAAATTTCAAGTTTTCCCCGGGTGTGGCAAAGGCTATTATGTTAAATCATAGTGTAGGGGTGGGCCCGACATCTAAGGGTCACAGACTGTTTTTCCCTCAAATTCGGGGCCCAAAAGGGCATGCCCCTTAAGAAGTGGGTGGGGGGATACTCCCCATGCTATTTTGAGGCTGAGGTCTCTTTCGTTAAGGGATTAACCAGACAAATGCACAATAAGAAGGGCCTGACCCCCAATGAATCAAGAAAGAGTCTGTTGTAAATTTTAGTTGGATGGTAAGTTTGTTTTGAGTCAAATTAAGCGCAGGCCCCATTGGGTGGTCCCCTTCCGCCCAATTCCTTTAAGTTTGCCTTCGAATACCCCCCGGAAAACCAAAATTTTTTTTTATGGTGAGGGGTTAAAGCAACTCCGTGATCCGGTGGGGATTTTTATGGGTTGAGATGGGACGGTATTGATCGTTTCCCCCCCCAAATTTTCGTTTTTGTTAAAAAAAAAAAAAAAAACCCTTTGGGGCAAAGCTTTGAAGTTTTTGTTTTTCATAAACCCAAGAATTTACCTGATATGAAATCAAATCCCCCGATGTCCGTTAATTTTATCGATCCGAAGGAAGTAATGGAGAAATCATGTGTTATCTGTAAAAGTATACAGGCGTAGGCTTGCTTTGAGCACTTAATTTCTTCAAAGTAACAGCGCGGAGGCACGACCCGGCCAATTTTAAAGGGCCGGGGGATGCGAAGAAAGGGGAGTAAAAAGGTGACACCCGAAAGGGGAACGGCCGCCCCAAAACCCAAAATAATACGGTTTTTAAAGCAACAATTTTAAAATACTATTGGGCTGGGAAATTTCCCGGGGCGGACCCGGGGTTGCCTCCAATGGATTCGTTAAGGGGTTTAGATTGTATATTCCAATTAAGATCGTTTTGGCGGTTTGTTATTTATTGTCATATCCCCCGGGCGGATTGGGTAAATTTGCGGCCGCTGCTTCCTTGGTGTGGTGCGTTTCTCAGGTCCTTCCCGGAAACGAACCCCAATTCTGTCCCGTCACCACCCTAGTAGGCACTTCCCCCATCGAAGTTGATAGGGCGAAAATTTTAATGTTGCGTCGGACGGGGGGTGGGGACCTCGGTTTTTTGAATCATCGCAGAAAGGGGAGAGCCCGGTGACCCTTTTTTCTAATAAATATCCTTCCAGAAGGGGGTTTTTGACGTATTAGTCTAGAATTATCGGTTTTTTCGAGTAGCAGGTACCCTCAAAAAACTTAAAAAGATTTTAAAGACCCTTCGAGTTTAAGTTGAATTTGTTTATATTAACATGCATGGCTTAATCTTTGAGAAAAGTTGACTACTGGAGGATAACAGGTGTTCCCCTTTTGACGTAGCCCTGAAAGGACAAGGAAATGGCAGGAATGTTTTGGGAAAGGAGACGTTAACAAAGGGGGTGAAAATTTTGAAGACCCAAACCACATCAAGTTCCCTATGCAAGAGACCAACGTGTTCATGGCCCCCTCTTGTTGCAAAAAAAATTTGGGTGGATCCCAAAAACCCCTTCTTGTTTATCCCCCCGGATGAAGGATGATAAAATGTTAAATGTAAGGCCACGTTACTTTCCTAGGTATGCAAACAGGAAAACCCACAATATGTAAGACAAATAAGTTTGACGCAAAATGGAGGTTGCGCGGAAGTTGGTGGCAAGAAAACGCCCCCACGCGTAACAAACCAATCCCATATGCACCTCCCGGTCGACATTCCCGAAAGCGCCAACTGTGAAACCCCCAAACCCAAAAGGTCAAGCAAGCACCAAAAGCCAAAAAACCCCCAAAATGACGAACGATGCGAAGTAACAAATTCGAACCACATCGAACCCACCATGCCCGGGGCTATGCTACATCCCCAAAAATTTTTTTAGCATTGGATCGGGATCAAGTGGCAACAAGTAGAAAGGGAAATGGATCAACGGAAAAGGTCTAATTCCAGAGAAATAGGTAAAAATGATTCGCCCAACGGCAACGCCCGATTCCGCCCGAAAAGCAACGTTCACCAAAAGAAACCGATTCAACCCGACAAGCAAAAAATTCGACAAACTAGAAATGACCCCGCCCGCTAGCAATGATCCGACCATTGTGCCCTTGGGGAGAACACTACCCCCCCTATATATACTTATGAACAAAAAGAAAGTGACGGATGAAAAAATTGAATTTTCTTTCATATTTTTGGATGGCCCGCTTAGCGAAGCACGGGCAAAAAACCCCGAGGGGAGGGGAGAAACAGGCCAAGCCGGTGAAAAACAACCCAAGGCAGAGGTATGGGCCTGGAGGGTTTAAAACCAACCCAAGGGCAGGTTATCGGCATGGAGAAAAACCAAGCCATGGAGAGGGAAACGTGCCTGGAAGGTGAAACCAAGATGGACGGGTATCTTTTGCATGGACGGTGTAACCAACCCAAGGCCGGTAAAAACCAAAGCAAGGGCCCGGTTATGGGCCAGGGCCGGTGGAACCAAGAAGGGAGGTATCGGCCATGCTTGGTGAAAAAAACCAAAGGGCAGGGTATGGCCCTGGCCGGTGAAAAAAAAGCCAGGCAGAGGTACTGCCAGGGACGGTGAAAAAAGCCAAGGACGAGGTCTCGGCCAGGCCGGTGAAAAACCCAAAGGGGACGATTATCGGTGGCAGCAAAAAAAGAAGGGGGGAAATAAAAACCAGCCTGGCACGAGGTACTGGAACCCGGCAGGAAAACCAAAGCAAGGCACGAGTTAGGCCAGGGGCCGGGGAAAAACCAAGCCAAAGCCGAGGTACCGGGCCCATGAAAAGGGGGAAACCAAGCCAACCCCCGAGGTAGGGCCCATGGCAGGGTTTGAAACCAAACATGGACGAGGTAGGGATCCCAGGGCCGGTGTCCCAACCCATGGCACGAGGTATCGATGCCATGGCACGGTGTCCCAAGCCAGGCACGGGGTTTCTCGAACCATGGCACGGTGAAACCAACCCATGGCCCCGAGGTTCTCGAAGCCATGCCCGGTAAAAACCAAACCCAAGGAAGGGGTAGGCCATGCTCGGTGAACCCCAACCCAAGGCCGAGGGGACTCGGCCGGGGGCCGGTAAAACCCAACCCATGGACGAGGTACTCAAAGCCATGGCCGGTTAAAAACCCAACCCTGGCACGAGGGTATGGATGCCATGGCACGGGGTGAAAAACCAAGCCATGGCCGAGGTCTCGAAGCCATGGCCGGTGAAAAAGCGGGGCAGAGGTATGGCATGCACGGTGAAAACCAAAGCCAAGGCCGAGGTATCGGCCTTTGTCGGTGAAACCAACCCAAGGACGAGGTACTGGGCCCAAGGCAGGTGAACAAGTGGAGGGGGTACCAAAAGGGAAAAGGCCCGGTAAAACCAACCCCAGGCACGAGGTACTTGAAGCATGGACGGGGGGAAAACCAACCCATGGAACGGGTACCGAAGCCCGGGGAGGTGAAACCAAGAAAAGGACGAGGTATCGGCATGCAGGTAAAACCCAAAGCCAAGGCCCGAGGTATGGGCCCAGCCGGTGAAACCAAACCCAAGGACGAGGTACTCGAAGCCTGGACGGTAAAACAACCCATGGACGGGGATAACCTCCGGGAAAAAGCCATGGCCCGGGGGGGAAACCAAGAAGGGAGATAAAGGGTCGATACGGGAGGGGAGCTTGGGGAAACGAGGGGTTGGCATGCCTGGACGGTGAAAACCAAGCCATGGCACGAGGAAAGGAACCATGGCCCGATAAAAACGGGCCCATGGCACGAGGAACGAGCGAGATAGGGGGGGGCACGTTGGGGCATGGGGCGATTAGGCACAGTTATGGCCAGGCACGGTGAAAAAGCCAGGGCCGAGGTATGGAAGCAGGGCAGGTAAAAAGGGCCCTGGCATGGGAAAGGGTCCGGGCCGGGGCCGTTTAGGGAAAGGGGACGATTAGGCAACGGGGCGGTGCTGGGTTGGTATGAAAGGCGGACGTCCTCCTTAGACCAGGGCCTTGGCTTGGGGCCCACAGGCGGGGGGGGCAGCCAATGGCCCCCTTATATACCTTATGAACAAAAAGTAAGTGAAGGAAAAAATTTGGGTTTTTCCCATTACCCTAATTTTTGAAACCCCAAGAAAAAGGACTCTTTTGGGACGAATTTGATGGTGCTTTTTGGACATTGTTGGAGGATCCATCCCAAAAATCGGTGTGGGGGGGTTGGGGGGGGCCCCCCGGGGCCCGGCGTTGGTTTTCGGGGGTTGGACCAAATTTTGGAACGGCTCAAACGGACTGTTTGAAGAAACTTTGGTGGTGTCCGTGAAAAAGTTTTGGGGATCCGGGAGGAAAATCGGTTTTGGGGTGGGATTTTCGGGCCGGGGGTTGACGTGTGGGAGGTTTTGAGGATGTAAATTGGAAACGGCTCAAACGGGGCTGTTTTTACGAATTTGGGGTGTTTTTTGGAAAATGTTTAGGAGGACGGGGGAAAGTTTTGGGTTTTTGGGGGGCGGGTTTTTTCGGGCCGGGGTTTTACGTGTCGGGACGGTTTTGAGGCATGAAGTTGATACCCGACCCAAAAGGCCCGTTTTGGTGAAAATTTTGGGGGTGCCCGTAACTTTTATTAGGAGGATCGGGCAGAAATTTCGGTTTCGGGTCGTGCGTATGGGGTGGCCTTCGAGCAATCCCCCTATTCGTTTTCGGCGAAACTTGCAGATGAAAAAAGCCATGAGAGGATTCTGGCCCAAAGGTGAGGGTAACCAGCCCCGGTGCGAGAAAGGGCGCGTCGGGACGGGGCGCGTGCTGGCGACGGGGCGATTAGGAAACGGGAGCGTGGGGGGTTTGGAGCTAGGCGATCCAATGAGGCTTAGACCGTGCAGGCTAGGGGTTTTCGCCAAGGTCGGGGGGGAACAGCCCCCATGGCCCCCCCTTTATTATTTATACCTTGAAGGAACAAAAGCCTTAATTTTTTTTAAAACCCAAAAGGACAAAACTTGGGGTTTTCTTTCGGACCAAGGCACAAACCCCCCCATGGCGGGGATTTGGTTTGGGCCCGACCAAGGCCCCCAAGGATGGTGATTTGGTTGGGATCAAGGCCCAAAGGCATGGGGTTTTGATTTCTTACGTCGGGGCCCAAGGTGGCCTGATTTGGTTTTCGTTTTAAGGCAAAGGCTTGGCCTGTTTGGGGGGTTTTGTTCTCAAGGCACAAGGCTTGGCTGATTTGGCTTTTTCCCGACAAGGCCCCAAGGAGGGCCCTGATTTTTTTTTACGATAAGGCACCAAGGCTTGGCTTGTTTTGGTTGCCCCGATCAAGGCACCAAGGCATGGCTGTTTTTGTTTTTACGATAAGGCACAAGGGCTTGGCCCGGTTTTTGGCTTTTCCCGCCCAAGGCCCCAAGGGTTTGGGCCCTGATTTGTTGTTTGATAAGGGCTTGGCCTGATTTGGCTTGGGAGAAAGGCAGGGCCTGTTTGGTTGCCCCGATCAAGGAACAAGGCATGGTGATTTGGTTTGGAAGAAGGATATTTATTTTTTTAAAAGTTGTTGCGATTTTTTTAAGTATGGAGTTCAGCCTGGGCAAAAAAGGGGTGGGGAAACGATTAAAAGGGGAGAAGTGTTTTGGGGGGAGGGAAAATTGAGGAGCAGGGTAAATTCAGGGGATCGGGGGGAGAAAGGCCACTCTGCCATTACATACCGTGGGTTTTTTAAGGTCTGAAGGATTCTACCGCCGCTGATGGGAATTGTTTCTGGCGGCCCCCGATGTGTCCGGGTTGGCAACGCGTCCCTTTGGGGGGGAGGCCCTATGTGGTCGGCAAAGGCGGGGGCACAGCGTGCTTTAGCCGGTTTGTTTAGAGGGTTCGTCATAACCCAGCGCCGGTAGCTTGGCCATGGTTTTTCAACCAAGGGGCGATGCCCAATTGTGCGAATCAAGGGTTTCCCTCTGTACTGGGTTTGAATTACTATTGGTTTGTCATCAGTAGGGTAAAAAAAACTGTTCCGCGGTCAAAACCCGCTATTTCCCCCTATTGGGGGGTTTGAACAATCCAAATTTGGGGAAATTTTGCTTCACAATGTAGGAAGACCCGACATGAAGGGATCAAAAAGAAGTCGTATGAACCCCTTTGGGTGCCCCAAAACCGTTATCCCGTGGAATTTTTGAATCTAGCTTCAAATTCGAAGGGCTAAAAGGGTCGTTAGGCACGCTTTACGGGTTTGTATTGTAGGAAATGAAAAAACGAGCTTTTTTCCCCTTTGTTCCCCGAGATTTCTGTTTGTTTGGGTTTTAGGCCCCGGTTTTTTCTTTTTAAAGATGTGGCCCAGCCAATCCCCACTGAAAAGTCTTCGCCGGATGGCCGCCCAGGCGGCCCTTTGGGGCCAAAAGAGGGGGGATTGCCCCCCTTCGATTCACGGATTAAATAAAATAAAGTTAAAAAATAGGGATTTTACTTTCGCCGAAGGCTCCCCCTTTATAACCTTCAAGTATTTCACAAATCGGATAGAGTCAAACTCAAAAGGGTTTCTTTCCCCCTGATTTTTCAAGCCCGTTCCCCTTTGGGTGTGGTTTCCTGGGAAATAGGAAGGAAATGGGGGAAATTTGTTTAAAACCATTCATGCGGTCATAATTAGAGGCGGGGATTTGGTATTAAGAGGTCTAGTTACTCCCCCGTTTACCCCCGTTTGGTTTAATTTTTCACTTTTTATTCAGAGATGGGCAGAAATCAATTGCGTTAGCATCCGCAGGGGGCCCTGCAATGCTTTTTTTTTAAATTTTAAACGTGGATTCCCCCGTCCCTTACCAGTTTGAGTTGGTGTTCAGCCGGGGAAGGCCCCCCAGAGCGTTTTTCCCGTCCTTTTCCCCCGGGGGCACGCGGGACCGTTTCCCCCCCGGAAGCAGCCGAGAGTCCCCGACAGCCGAGGGTTCGGGATGGGACCCCCTGCCAGCCCTCAAGCCCAAACCTTTTCCGAGGTTGGAAACCCCTTTTGCCCACTTCCCTTGCCCACATTGTTCCATCGACCCGAGGTGTTTTACCCTTGGACCTGATGCGGGTTTTGGTCGACCGGGCGTGGGAGGCCTCGGTCCGGATTTTTTAAGGGCCGCGGGGGGCCGGGAACCCCCGAGTGCGGTGCTTTCAGCCCCTGGACCTACCTCATGAGTGTTTCCGGGTGGGCGGTGTTAAAAAAGAAAAGATAAATTTCCGGGCCCCGCCGAGTTCGGGGCTCCCCAAAGTTGCGTCAGCCGCCCCGTCCCGGTTCAGGTTTTAAAACCCTTTCCCCTTTGAAGTCGCGCGAAACGCGTTTGACGGGCTTCCCCCTCTTTTGGATCGACTAACCCCTGTGCAAGTGGTTCCAAAGGAACTTTCCCCCTTTTGGCCTTTAAGGTTCTATTTGAAATATTTTTTATCCCCCAAGATGCACCGCGGCGTCCCCCCGGGTCAGCCCAGGTTTTGCAGGACCGCCCCGCCCCCCCTATCATGGGGCCTGGCACTTGCCCCGGGCCGGGTGTAGGTCGCGGCTTAAAGGGCCATCCATTTTCGGGGTAGTGTTGGAGGTGAGTTGTTCACACTCCTTAGGGATTTCGACTTCCATGACCACGCCCTGTGTCTTAATCGCCCAACCCCTTTGGGGTTTAGGTTAGCGCCTTTTGGCAGTAACCGGCTTCGGTCATCCCGCTCCCCAGTTTGTTCCCCAAAAATGGCCCATTGGGTTCGATTCGTGGAGGCTAAAACGAAAACCCCGCGCCGCCCTACCTTTTTTAAAAGTTTGAGAATGGTCGAGGGCTTTGCGCCCGATCCCTTAATCATTGTTTTACCGATGAACTGACCCGGGCTCCAGATCTGAGGGAAATTGGAGGGAAAACCCGCTATAGACGGTTGATTAGTCTTTGCCCCCATACCCAAATGACGAACGATTTGAGTCAGTATCGCTGGGGCTCCACAAGGGTTTCCCCCTGGTTCGCCGTAGGATAGTTCCACTTTGGGGGCCGAAAGGCATGCTCACATGAAAACCCCTTTCAGAAGATCAAGGTGGCGGCGGTGCACCCATAGGGGGATCCCCCCAATGCTCCTTGGCCTTTCGGGTTTATACCCCTTTACTCGCAAATGTCGATCCTTTTGGTGTGTTTCAAGAGGGCCCAAAAGGGGTGCGAGGCCGGTGCCCCGGGGCGGAGGTGCCCAAGCCGCCCTAACGGCGCGCGCTGCCAAAAACGATCGACCCACGGGATTCCCCAGGATTAACAGCCCCGGGGTTTGGCCCCGCACCAATCCCCACGGTCCAGCCCGGGGGTCGATGGCGGACGGTCTGCCCTTCCCCATCGACCGGGACGCATCGCCGCCCCCCTCCGCTTCCCTCCCCACAATTTTTAAACACTTTTGCTTCTTTTCAAATCCCTTTTTATCTTTCCCCCGCGGGGGGGTACTTTTTGCTATCGGTTCCCGCCCGGATTTAGCTTGGACGGAATTTACCGCCCCATTGGGGTGCATTCCCAAAAAAACCCCACTGCAGAAGGCCTGTGGGCGACAGGGTCCGGGGACGCGGGGCTCTCACCCTTTTGGCGCCCCTTCCCGGGGGTTTGGGGCCCGGGCGCGTTTAGGAGTTTCTGATCAATTCGAAGCGAGGGTCGATTTTCAAGTGGGGTATTCCCCTTTTCGCCGTTTGGGGGGAATCTTGTAATTTTTTTTTTCTGCTTATTGATTGTTAAAAATAGGGGTGCCCCGCCTGCCCTGGGTCCGGTCAAAGCATCGTCGAAAAGAAAACCATTAGGGTTTTTAGCGAGCAACTCTTGCTCGCAAGCTCGATCAAAAGGCCCTTAAAAAACCACCACAGCGTGCGTCCCAAAGGGGGGACCCCTTTTAGGCCAACCCCTTGGCAGGGGAACCAGCTGTCCCAGACCAGAGTCCTAGGGGGGAGGTGGTCTGGGGCGGGTGGTGCGCCAGGCAGAGTGCCTCGGCCAAATGGTTGGGGCCCCCTTGCGTTCAAAACTCGAGGGTTTAGGGTTTTTTTTGAATTACAAAAGTATGATTTTGTACGTTCTTACAGGGTTTGGCGAGTTTCCCGTTCCGGAGTCGTTTAGGGTTAAGAGAGGTCCGCCCGGGGTTGCACCCCGAAAAGGGGAAACAGAGAGCCCCCTTTTTGGGTTTTGTTTTCCTTGGACTCCCGTCCCGGGGTTTTTGTTTTTGGCCCCAAAAAACACCCACCATCCCCTATTTTAGGACGTTGAAGCTGTAAAAAGTGGGGGGCTCACACCATACCCCACGACCCCGATGTGATTACTGTTAAGGGGGTGTTCTGCTGTGAGGGCTTCGAAAGACCCTTCCCGCAGGTTCACTAGGAAAACCCTTGTTACGTTTCCCCTTCCCTTTAAATGAAAAGGTTCAGGGAATTCTCGCGAGTCGGGCGGCGAACCCCACGTGCCGCGATCCTAACACTTCCCGGACCATTAATCGGTAGGAGCGACGGGCGGTGTGTAAAAAGGGAGGGAGTAGTAACGGAGCTGATGATGCGCTAGGAATTCCTTTTAAAGCCCAAAATTGCAATGATCTTCCCATCACGATGAAATTTCAAGTTTCCCCGGGCTGTCGAAAGGTATTACTCTTTGAAACTCGGGGTGCGCGCGTGGGCCAGAAATTAAGGGATAAAAACTGTTATCCTCAAACTTGTGGCAAAAAGGCCCATAGTCCCTTAAAGAAGTGGCGTGGAGGGTACTCACATGTTTAGAGGTGGGTTTCGTTGTTAACGGAATTACGAAAATCGTTTTCAAACTAAGAAGGGCCCATGCCCACCCCATAAAACAAAAAAAGAGTTCATTTTTTTGTCACCCTTACTATGTTGGACCTGGTAAATTTCCCCGGGGTTTGGAAATTAAGCCCCAGGCTCCACTTGGTGGTGCCCTTCGTCAATTCCTTTAAATTTCAGCCCTTTGGGCCTTCCCCGGAACCCCAAAAAAATTTTATTTCTATAAGGTGCAGGGAGCCCAAAGAAATCCGGATCCTGGTCGGCATGTTTATGGGTTTAGTAGGAGGGTTTGATCGTTTCGAGCCCCAATTTCGTTCTTGTTAATGAAAACATCTTTTGGAAATGCTTTCGGTTGTTGTCTTTTATAAAACAAAAATTTTACTCTGATATAAATACGAATGCCCCCATGCCCCGTTTTCATTACTCGTCGAAGGCCAAGTAATGGACCCAAATCCTATGTGTTTTCCCCGTAATGTATACAGGGTTGGTTGCTTTTGGGCCCCTTAAATTTCTTCAAAGTAAAAAGGCGGAGGCACGACCCGGGCCATTAAAGGCAGGAGGCATCGGAAGAAGGGACGAGTAAACGGTGAATGAAGGGCCCGGCGACCAACCCCAAAATCAAAAAGAGCTTTTTAAATGAACAACTTAAATACGTATTGGAGTGGAATTACCCCGGGTGTGGCACCCGATTGCCCCCCCAAAGGATCCCCGTTAAGGATTTGATTGTATCATTTCCCAAATTCCGATGTTTGAGGGTATTGTTATTTTTTGTCATACTCCCGGTCAGGATTGGGAAATTTTGGCGTGCTGCCTTCCTTGGATGTGGTGCGTTTTCAGGCCCCCTTCCCGGAATCGAACCCAAATTCTGTCCCCGTCCACCTGGGGGCCATACCCTACCATGAAGTTGATAGGGAGAAATTTGAATGGCGTCCCCGGCACGGGGGCCGTGGATCGTGGTTTCATGAATATGCGCAAGGGCGGGCCCGGGTCGACCTTTTTTTAAAAAAATGCATCCCTTAAAAGTGGGGTTTGTTGCAGTATTATCTAGAATTTTTTTGGTTATCGGGCAGGTAATAAACAAATTTTAAACTGATTTAATGAGCCTTGCGTTTCACATCTGAATTTGTTTACTACAATGCATGGTTTAAAATCTTTGAGACAAGCTATGACTATGGCAGGATAAACCCAGGTGGGCATTTCTTGACGTAGCCAATGAAAGGAAACCAAAAATGGCAGGCAATCTTTTTGGGGAAAAAGGAAAAGTTAACAGGATAGTGAAGTTTATGAAGACCAACCCCACTAAGTTCGTAGAAGAGCCCAAAACGTGCTTTGGGCCCAATATTGTTGCAAACACAACTTTTGGGGTGGATCAAAAGACCGTTTCCCTTTTGTTTATCCACGCCGCTGAACGACGCTGAAAAAGTTAAAGAAAAGCCCACCTTTCCCTAACTGGGTATGCAACAGGAAAACAATATGTCAAGAAAATAAAGTTTGCGCAAATGAAGAGGTATGCAGCGTGAAGTTGGTGCGAAGAAAAAAGCCTCACGCGTAACAACAATCACCATCATGCCCCCCGGTCGACATTCCGAAAGCCCCCAAAAAGTAGAACCCCCCCCCAAAAGGTAAGCAAGCCCAAAAAGCCAAACACCCCCAAATGCCCCGAACGAGGAAGTAAAAATTCGAACCCCCCATCGACCCCCCATGAGGGTATGCTACCCCAAAAAACTTTTAGCATTGGATCGGGCATAACGGGGCAACCCAACGTAGAAGGGAAATAGGATAACAGGCAACGGTTCATTCAGAAAAAATAGGTACAAATCGATTCCGCCAACAGGCAAGCCCCCGTTTTTCCGACCGAAAGAACCGTTTCCCACCAAAAGCAACGATTCAAACAAGCAACGATTTCCGACCGACTGAATGATCCGACGTAGATTGACCGGCCCCGTGTCCCCTTTGGGAAAACCCCTACACCCCCTATATTCCCTTTATGAACAAAAAGTAAGTGAAGGATGAAACATTGAAATTTTCTTATCATATTTTTGGTGGGCACCCCCTCTAGCGAGCAGGGAAAAAAAAACCGCGCGTGGACGAAATGGGCCCAATGCAGGTGAACCAAACCCCAAGGACGAGGTATCCCATGGCAGGTGAAACCCAAACCCAAGGGGCACGATTTTCTGGGCCCAGGGAGCAGAAAAAAACCTGGCAGAGGTATCGATCCCATGGCAGGTGAAACAACATGGAGAGGTTCGATGCCGGGCACGGTGAAACCCAACCCAAGGGCCCGGTTAAAACCAAGAAAGCAGAGTTATGGCCCAGGGCACGGTGAAACCAAGCGGGCCGAGGTACTCGGCCATGTTGGTGAACCAACCAAAGGACGAGGTCTGGGCCATGGACGGTAAAAAATTTGGAACCCCAACCCAAGGCCGAGGTATGGCATGCAGGTAAAAACCCAAGCCAAGGGACGAGTTTGGCTGGGCCAGAAACCAAGCAGGCACGAGGTATGGCCAGGCCGCAGAAAAAAGCCAGGGCCCGGGGTCTGAACATGGCAGGGAAAAAACCCAACCCAAGGCAGAGTTATGGCCCAGGGCGGTGAAAAAAGCCAAAGCAGAGGTACTCGGTGCAAGGTAAAACCAACCCAAGGCAGAGGTATGGCCCATGGCACGGTGAAACCAAACCCGGGCACGAGGTATGGATGATGGCCGGTGTCCCCAAGCAGGGCCCGAGGTCCCGTCCAGGGCACGGTGCCCCAAGCAGGGCCGAGGTACTCAACCTGGAGGGGAACCCAGCCAGGGCGAGGTACTGAAGATGCCGGTGAAAAAAACCAAGGCAAGGGTACTGGCCTGCTCGGGTGAAACCCAACCCAAGGCCGGGTATGGGCCGAGGACGGTAAACAACATGGCACGAGGTACAAAAAGCCATGGAGGGTTTTTTAAAACCCAAACCCATGGCCGAGGTACTGGTCCCATGGCACGGTGAAACCAAGCATGGCACGAGGTACCAAACCCAAGGCACGGTGAAAAACCCAAAAAGGGGCCCAAGGGAAAAAAAGAAGGGGGGTACTCGGCCATCCCGGGTAAAACCCAAGCAAGGCGGGTAGGCCAGGCCGGGAAACCAAGCCAGGGAGAGGTACTCGAAAGGACGGTGAATGAAACAAGCTGGACGAGGTCTTGGCAGGCACGGAAAAACAAGCCTGAGGGTATAAAGCCTGGAGGTAAAACCAAGCAAGGACGAGGTCTCGGCCATGCCGGTTAAAACCAAGCAAGGCAGGGGTTTATGGGCCCAGCCGGGGGAAAAAGCAAGGACGAGGTTTCCGGCAGGGCCGGTGAAACAAGAGGACGGGTACTCGAACCCATGGACGGTAAAACAAGCATGGCAGAGGTTTTTACTCAAAGCGGAGGGTAAAAACCAAGAAAAGGGACGTAAAGGGTACACACGGGAGGGGCAGCTTGGGGGGGCAAGAGGCCCGATTAGGCATCCCGGCACGGTGAAAAAGCCATGGGGGGACTGGAAGAGGGCAGAGAAACGGCCATGGACGAGGAAGAGCGCGATCAGGGGGACGGGGCCGTTTGGGGGAATGGGGCCGTGGCCGGATTCCCGGCCAGGGGCACGGTGGAAAACCAACCCATGGCAAAGGTCTGGAACCCATGGCCGGTAAAAAAGGGGCCCAGGGGCATGAGGAAGGGTAGGGGAGGGGGCACGTTGGGAACGGGGCATCAGGCAAGGGGCCCCGGTGCTGGGCTTGGTATGAAAGGGGAGTCCTCCCTTATGTACGGGCTAGGGGGGTCGGCCAAGGGTCGGGGGGGAGAGCCCCCAATGGCCCCCTTATATCCTTATGAAAAAAAAGCTAAGTGAGGAAGAAATTGGTTTTTCCTTTCTAATTTTAAAAAAACCCAAGCAAAGGACCCGTTTGGGACGAAACTTTGATGGGCCCCTTGGAATATGTTAGGAGGACCCTCCCAAAAAATTCGGTGTGGGGGGGGAGGGCCCCCGGGGGCCCGGGTTGGACTTTTCGGGTTTTTTTTCGGACAAATTTTTGGAAAAAAAAAGGCTAAAGGATCCTTTTGAACGAAATTTGCGTGGTGCTCGTGAACAGTATTAGGAGGATCGGGGGGAAAAATCGGTTTTCGGGGTGGTTTTAGGCCCCGGGGTTTTTGGAGTGTGGGCGGTTTTTGAGGCATGAATTGGAAACCGGCTCAAACGGACTGTTTTGGAGAAAATTTGCGTGGTGCCCCGGAATGTATTGGGAGGATGGGCGGAAAGTTTCGGTTTTCGGGGCGGGATTTTACGGGCCCGGGGGGTTGGAGTGCGGGAGGTTTTGAGGCATTGTTCGTCCCCGCCCAAAAAACGGACCCCTTTTTGGATGAAACTTTGCTTGGTGGGGGTAAAAGTATTAGGGGATCGGGCAAAAACTTTGGGTTTTCCCGAGGTGTGCGTATCGGGATGGCCTTCGGCAAACGACCTTTTGGCGAAAAATTTTCTGAGAAACCAAGCCCTGCTGAGGATTTCGGCAACGGTGAGGGTAACCAAGCCGGGTGCGAGAAAAGGGGGGGCGATCAAGGGCGGGGAGCGTGCTGGCGACGAGGGGATTAGGCAAAGGGCCCACGGGGGGTTTGGGGGGGGTCTTGGGATGTAGGGATCCCTGGCGATTAACCTCGATGCCAGGTATGGGTTCCCTTTGCAAAGGGGGGGGGAAAGACCCCCTGGCCCCCCCTTATTCCTTTGACAAAAAGAAAGGACGGGAAACAAACTTGTTTTTTCCCATCTATCATAATTTTTGGAAACCCAACCAAAGGAATGGAAAATTTGGTTGCTCCGACCGGGGGCCCGGGGGGGGGGCCCCCCAACCCTTTTGGCTTGTGAAAAGGACAAGGATGGCCTGATTTGGTTGGGCCCGATAAGGCACAAGGCTGGCTGTTTTTGTTTTACGTAAGGCCCCAAGGGTTTTGGGCCCTTTTTGGTTTTCGATCAAGGCCAAGGTTGCCTGTTTTGGGCTGTTGATCAAGGCCCAAGGGGCTGGCCTGATTTGGCTTGCCGTCAGGCCCAAGGCATGGTGATTTTGTTCTTAGATCAAGGAAAAAGGTTGGCTGATTTGGTTTGTTCGATCAAGGCACCAAGGCTGGTATTTTGTCTTACGATCAAGGCCAAAAGGTTGGGCCCTGATTTGGCTTTTTCCCGAAAGGAAAGGGGTTTGGGGATTTTTTTTCTTGTTCGATCAAGGCTTGGCCCTGATTTGGTTGGGCGAAAGGCATGGTGATTTGGCTTTTGTCCCCCAAGGAACCAAGGGAAAGGCCTGATTTGGTTGTGCAAAAAAGGTACTTGATTTTTTTAAAGTTGTTGGTATTTTTTAAATTTGGGGAGTTAGCTGGCAAAAAGGGGGTAGGGGAAACGTTTGAAAGGGAGTGTTTTGGGGGGGGGGGACGATTGAGCGACGCAGGGTGAATCTAGTGGAGTGGCGCAAGGCACTTGCCACTTTCATACCCCCTCGGTATTTAAAATGTGCAAAAGGTTTACCGCCGCTTGTGGGAATTGTACTTCATGGGGCCGCACGATCGTTCGTCCAGGGCTTGGGAAAGCAGTGTTTGGGGGCCCAGGGCCCCATGTGGTCGGCAAAAAGGCGGGGGCCCCGGCGGGGTTTAGCGGGGGTTTGATTGAGGCGTTTAGTTAATCCAGGCCGGGAGTTCGCGCATGGTTTTAACCCAAGCGCGTGACCAATTGTGCGAAAAAGGTTCCTTGTACAGGTTGAATTATATTGCGACATGTCATCAGTAGGGTTAAAAATAACTGTTCCGGGTCTAAAAAGTACGTTCCTATTGGGTGGGTGAAAACCAAAATTGGTGAATTCTGCTTCACAAAGTGGAAGGCCGAATCGAAAGGGTCAAAAAGAACGTCGTATAACGCTTTGGGTGCAAAGCCAGTTATCCCCTGGTAACTTTTTGAACCCCTTTGCTTCCCAAATTCGAAGGTTAAAGGATGTTAGGAGCTTTCAGGTTCGTATTCGTATGGGAAAACAGAATCAACGAGCTTTTACCCCTTTGTTCCACGAGATTTTGTTTCGTTGGGTCATTTAGGAACCTGGTTATCTTTTTTCAGATTGCCCCCCCAGCCAAATCCCTGACAAATTTTTCGGGAGGCCCCGAGGCGACCCTTTGGGCCAAAAAGGGGGCATTGCCGCTTCCCATTCCGGAAAAAAGTAAAAAAACGTTAAAAATGTGGTATTTCATTTCGCCCCAAGGTCCCCCTTTACTACACCTTCAAATATTTACAAGTGGTAGAGTCAAGTAAAAAGGGTCTTCTTTCCCCCCTGATTCGGCCCAAACCGTTCCTTGGTGTGGTTTCGCGGATAGTAGACAGGGGCAGTGGGAAATTGTTATATTATGGGTCATAATTAGATGGGGCTTTTGGTCCTTAAGAGAGTATAGTTTATCCCCCCGTTTACCCCCTTGGGGGGAATTTTTCACTTTGAATTAGAGATGGGGGAAATCACATTGCGTTTTGATCGCAGGGACCTGCATGCTTTGTTTTAATTAAAAGTCGGATTCCCCCTTTTCCCTCCCGTTTGAGTTGGCTGTTTGAGCCGGGGAAGGCCCGAAGAGGCCCCCCGTCCCTCCCCGGCGGGACGCGGCGCCCCCTTCGCCGCGGAAAGAGGGTGGAGTCCCCGACAGCCGAGGGTTGGGATGGGACCCGGCCCCGCCTCAGAGCAAACTTTTCCCCGGGGTTCGGGTCATTTTGCGACTTCCCTTGCTAAATTTTTCCTCGAAGAGGTGTTACTTGGGACCCGATGGGTTAGGTACGACGGGGTGGGAGGCACTCGGTCCTCGGGTTTCAAAAGGGGCCCCGGGGGCGACGGAACCGGGGAGTGCGGTGTCTTCCAGGTGGCCCCTACCTCGAGAGTGTTTCCAGGGTGGGGGCTGTTAAAAGAAAGAAACTTTCCCCGAGGCCCCGCCGAGTCTGGACCCCCTACGTTGGCAGCGCCGTCCCGGTTCAGGAATTTTAACCGTTTCCCTTTTCAAAGCTCCGCGAACGGAATTGACGGGCTTCCCCGTCTTTGGACGACTAACCTGTGAAGGCTTACGGGAAAACCTTTCCCCCTTGGGCCTTAAAAGTTCTCATTTGAATATTTGTATCCCACCAAATCCCCCCGACGGGCTGCCCGGCTCAGGCCGGGTTTTTGCGGCCGCCGCCCCCCCTACTCATCGGGGTGGCATTGCCCGAGGCGGGGGTAGGTGCGCGTTTAAAGGCCATCCTTTTTGGGGGTATTTGATTCGGAGGGATTTGTTAACACTCCTTAGGGATTTGATTCATGACCCCCGTCCCGGTCTTAATGACCAAAACCCTTTGTGGGTTTAGGTTAGCGCCCCAGTTGGACCGTAACCCCGGGTTCCCTTATCCCGCATCGCCGTTTGCTTTCCAAAAAAGGCATTTGGGGCTTGATTCCCTGGCACGGCTACGAAGCAGCCCCCGGTTACCCATTTTAAAATTGGAATAGGTGGGGGTTTCGCCCCCGATCCCTAATCATTCGCTTTACCCCATAGAATCGACCGGGGTCAGTACTGAGGGAAATTCGGAGGGAACCAGCTAAAACGGTTGTTTAGTCTTTGCCCTTACCAAGTCAGACGAACGATTTGAGTCGTATGCTGCGGGCCCCCCAGGGTTTCCCTTGGTTTGCCCGCTAGGCATAGTTCCCTCTTTGGGTCCGCAGGATGCTCCCTCAAAACCCTTTCCCAGAAGATAAAGGTCGGGGGGCGGGCCCCCCTGGGGGGATCCCCAAATTTTTTGGCCTTGCGGGTTTATACGTTGACTCGCACAATGTCAGACTCTTGGCCCGTGTTCAAGCGGGCAAAAATGGGGTGCCGCGGGCCCGGTCCCAGGACCCGGAGGTGCGAAGCACGCCGTAACGGCGGCGTCCCAACCCACGTGAGGAGTTTCCCAAAGGGATAAAAGCCGGCTTTGGCCCCCCGCCCCAAATCCGCCCCGGCCCAGCCCCGGTCGATCGGCGGCCCGGCTTCCCCGTTCCAATCGAGGGGAGCATCGCCCCCCCCACCCGTTCCCCGAAAATTTTCAAGCCCCTTTTGATTTTTTCAAAGCCCTTTTTTCATTTTTCCCTCCTGGTACTTTTTGCTAGGGTTCACGGGGGGTTTTTACCCTTTGGGACGGAATTTCCCGCCCTATTGGGGCTGTTTCCCAAAAAACAACCGATGCGACAGGCCCGTGGTGGACAGGGTGGCCGGGGGGGTCCCCCCTTTGGCCCCCTTTCCCAGGGGACTTGGGCCGGCCCGCCTGAGGACGTTTCCCAGATAAATTGAACGAGGGCGTCGTTTTCAGCTGGGTTTCCCCCGGTTCGCTCCCCGTTATAGGGGAACCCTTTTAAGTTTCTTTTCCTCCGTTTTTGATATGCTTAACCAGGGGTAGTCCCCCCTGACTGGGGTCGGGTGGAACGTCGTAAGAAAAACATTAGGGTCTTTAGCGAGCAATCTTGACAGACAGCTGGGATCGAAGGCCCTTAACAACCACATCCCGTGCGTGCAAAGGGGGACTTTTTTTTAGGCAACCCGCCCCTTGGCACGGGGCCCGTCTCCGCCCCGACAGGTCCCTATGGGGGGGTGGTTGGGGCAAACGGATGCGTGAGCCGGAGGTGCCCTCGCCCGAATGGTTCGGGGCAATTGCGTTAAAAAAAACTCGATGGTTTAGGGATTCTGAATTTCACACCAAGTATGCTTTTTTGCTAGTTTTCTCGATGGTGAGCGAATATCGTTGCGAGAGTCTTTTTGGGTTAAATGAGGGGCGCGCCCGGTGCCCCCAAAAAGGGGAAAACACGAGAGCCCCCTTTGGGGTTTGTTTTCCTTGGACTTTGGTGCGGGGTTTTTTGTTTTTGTCCCCAAAAAACACCCACCATGCCTATATGGCGTTAAAGCATGCTGCAGATCGCAGGGAGGCTCACCATATCCCCGACAGATTGGATTACAGTTAGGGGTTTGTGGAGGCTTGACAATGACCCTTTCCCGGGTTTCCCCTGGAAACTTGTTCGATTTTCCCCTTCTTAAAATGATAAGGTTCAGTGGAATTTCGCACGTCGCGGGGGGCGAACGCCCAGGCGCGCGTCCAAAACACTTCAGGCCCATTAATCGGTAGGGCGCGGGCGGTGTGTAAAAGGGCGGGGAAAGTAGTCAAGGAGTGTGACGCGCTTATGGGAAATTTCCTCGTTTGCCAACAATTGAAATGATTTTCCCCCCTCACGATGAAATTTCAAAGATTTCCGGGTGTCGGCAAGGTATTACTCGTGAATACTCAGTGTAGGCCCCGTGGGCCCCGAAAAAATTAAAGGGGATCAAGACCTGTTTTGCCCCAAAATTCCCGGGGAAAAGGCCATAGTCTCTAAGAAGTGGGGTGGGGGAAAACCCCCCATAGTAGTTTGCAGGTGGTCTCGTTGTTAAGGAATTAAAAGAAAATCGCTCACCCAATAAGAAGGGCCATGCCCCCACCATAGAATCAAGAAAAAGGGTCTAGTTGCAATCCTTACTATGTGGACTTGGGAAGTTTCCCCCTGTTGAGCAAATTAAGCCGCAGGGGTCCTTGGTGGGGCCTTCCCTCAATTCCCTTTTGTTTACTTGCGACCCTACTCCCCCGGAACCAAAAACTTTATTTTATAAGGTGCCAGGGAAAATCTAAAAGCAACATCCGCGTCCTGGTCGGCACTTTTATGGTTGAGACTGGACGGATTGATCGTTTCGAGCCCCAATTTCGTTTTGATTAATGAAAACATCCTTGGAAAAGCTTTCGCAGTTGTTGCTTTCATAAACAAGAATTTACCTCGGGATATAAAATACGAATCCCCCGATGTCCTGTTAATCTTCTCCGACCCCGAAGGAACGTAATGGACGAAACCCTATGTGTTATCCATGTTAAAGTATACAGAGCGTAGGTTTGTTTGAGCACCAATTTTTAAAAAGTAACAGCGCGGAGGCCCCCCCGGCCCAATTAAGGCCAGGAGGCTCCCCGACAAAAGGGAGGTAAACGGGCACCCAAAGGGCGGCCGGCGCCCCAACCAAGTCAATACGAGTTTTTTAAACTGCAACAACTTAAATATAGCATTGGGTAAAATTCCCGCGGCTGCTGGACCAGACTTGCCCCCCAATGGACCCTTTTAAAGGGATTTAGATTGTACTCTTTTAAATTCCCCGATCGTTGAGCCCGGTATGTTATTTATTGTCCTACCCCCCCGGTCAGGATTGGGTAATTTGGCGCCTGCTGCCTTCTTGGATGTGGTAGCGTTTCTGGCCCCCTTCCGGAATCAAACCCCCAAATTTTCCCCGCACGTCCCCCATGAGATATCCTCCCCGAAATTTGATGGGGGAAAAATTTGAATGATGGTGCGGCACGGGGGGTGCGATCGTCGAGTTATATAAATCATCGCAGACGGGCAGGCCGGTCGCCCTTTTTTTAAATAAATGCATCTTAAAAGGGGGGGTTTGTTGACGTTTTGCTCTAGAATTACTAGGGGTTACCCGAGAGAGAGGGTCCATCAAACAAATACGATTTAATGACCCCATTGCAGTTTACAGTTGATTTTTTTTTTATATTAAATGAGGTTAATTTTGGAAAGATATGACTAGGGCGGTAAACAGGTGCATTCTCTTCGACGTGCCCCCATAAAAGGAAAAGCCGAAAATGGAGGCAATCGTTTTGGAGAAGCGAAAACGAAACAAGGGATATGAAGTTTTTATGAACCCCCAAGCCCAATCAGTTGTATGAAGGCCCAAAAAGATGTTATAGGCAATCTTTTTGCAAAAACAACATTTGGGGTTAAAAGCCCGTTCCTTTTTTACCCCCGCGCATAAAACGACGCATGAAAAATGTTAAATGTAAGCCCCACACGTTAATAAAGGGTATGAACAAGGAACCCAAATATGCCAAGAAAAATCAAGTCTTGAGCAAAATAAGGGTATGCAGGGGTAAACTTTGGTTTGGGCAAGAAAAAACGCCTCACGCGTAAAAAACCCAATCACCATCTGCACCCCCGGTGACATTCCCCGAAAGGCCAATAGTAGAACCCCCAACCAAAAGGTCAAGAAGCCCCCAAAAGCCAAAAAGCCCCAAAAGGGCCGAACGATGCAAATAACAAATCTCAAAACCCCCATCAAACCCCCATGGGGTACTGCTAACCCAAAAATTTTTGTTTGGGATGGGCATAAACGTGGCAACCCGTAGAAAAGGAATAGGATCAACAGGCAACCGGTTTCCATTCGAGAAAATAGGTCAAATCGATTCCCCCCAAACAGGAAAACCGCCCCGATTCCGAGAAAAAAACCGATTCAAAAAGCAACGTTTCCAACCCCGACAAGCAACGAATTTCGCGACTAGCAACTGATCCGACGACTAGAATGATCCCCAGTGTGCCCCTTTGGGAGAACATCACCCCCCCATATATACCTTTTGAACAAAAAGTAAGTGACGGATGAAACATTGAAAATTTTTATTTTTTTTTATTTTTTTTGAGTTTTGGGCCCTTAGCGAAGCAGGGGAAAAAACCCCACGAGTGCGACGAAAAAAGGCCAAAAGACGGTGAAACCCAAGCCAAAAGGCCCAGGGGACTGGATGGCCGGTGAAACAACCAAGGCACGAGTTTTTCGGCCCTGGCCCAGAAACCAAGCCATGGACGGGTATCGATGCCATGGCCGGTGAAAACCCAAACCATGGGAGGGTATCGATGCCCTGGGAGGTGTAACCCCAAACCAAAAGGGACGGTTGAAAAACCCAAACCAAGGCACGGTTCTGGCCGGGCCCCGGGGAAACAAGCCAAGGCCGAGGGACTCGGCCATGCTTGGTGAAAAAAACCCAAAGGGACGGGTATGGCCATGGCACGGTGAAAAACCAAAGGCCAAGGGCACGAGGGGTACTCGGGATGCACGGTGAAAAAGCCAAGGGCCCAGTTATGGCCTGGCACGCAGAAAAACCCAAGCCAGGCACGAGGTATCGGCCATGGCAGCAGAAAAACCAAGATGGACGAGGTACTGAAGCCATGGCAGGACAAAACCCAAGCCCAAAGGGAGGTTACTCGGCATGGGGGTTTTAAAACCCAAACAAAGCCGAGGTATCGGCATGCAAGGTGAAACCAACCAAGGCCGAGGTACTCGGCATTAGGGGGAAAACCAAGCCATGGCACGAGGTATGGTGCATGGACGGTGTCCCAAGCCATGGCCCGAGGTACTCGATGCCCTGGCACGGTGTCACCAAGCCCTGGCAGAGGTATCGAAGCCTGGCCGGTGAAAAAAGCCATGGCAGAGGTCTCGAAGCCCTGCCGGGTTTTAAACCAACCAAAGGAAAGGGAAAATGGCCCCTGCTCGGTGAAACAAGCCAAGCACGGGTACTCGGGGGGACGGTGAAAAAAAAACCCTGGGAGAGGTATCAAAGCCTGGCCCGGGAAAAAAAAAGCCATGGCACGAGGTAGGTGCCATGGCACGGTGAAACAAGCATGGAGGTTTCTCGAAGCCCTGGCACGGTGAAAAAAGCCAAGGGAACGGAGGTAAAAAACCCGGAAATTGGCCCCGGTGAAACCAGAAAAGGGAGAGGTTCGGCCAAGGGCCGGTTGAAAAACCCCCGAAAACAATTTTGCCCAAAAAGAGGGTATAAGCCATGGCCCGGGGAAAAAAAGCAGGCACGAGGTATCGGGAAAAAAAGCCCGGCACGGGTTGAAAAACCCCAAAAGCCATGGGGCCCCCGGAGGTATCGAGCCATGGCCCAAAAACCCCCAGGTATCGAAGCATGGCACGGTGAAACAAGCCCAAAGGGAGATGAAGGGTACGATACGGGAGGGGGGACGTTGGGGAAAAAGGGGCGATTGGATGCAGGCACGGTGAAACCAAGCCCTGGCACGAGGTATGGGGAAACATGCGTGAAAAAAGGCCCTGGACGGGAACGAGCGCGATCGGGAGGGGCACGCTTGCGGGCAATGAGGGCGATCTAGGGACGAGTTTTCTCGGCCTGGGACGGTGAAAAAAAGCCATGGGACGAGGTAGGAGCCCTTTCGGTGAAACCAGGCCATGGGTGGGAAGGGTCCGGGGGGGGCAGCTTACGGGCAAGGGGAGTCTAGGCAAGGGGGAGGTGTGGGTTGGATGCAGGGGAGTCCTCCTTATGACCGGGCAAGGTTGGTCGGCCCCGGGGGGGGGGGAGCAGACCCCAATGGGCCCCCTTATTCCCTTATGAACAAAAAGCTAAGTGAAGGAAGAAAATTGGTTTTTCCCCTTTTTCTAATTTTTTTAAAACCCCAAAAAAGGACTCGTTTGGGAGAAAATTTTCATGGTGCTCCTTGGAATAGTTTAGGGGATCCATGCCGAAAAATTGGGGGGGTTTTGCGGGGTGGGGGGGCCCCGGGGGGGTTGGACTTTTGCGCGGTTGGACCAAATTTTGGGGAAAACGGTCCCCAAGGACTGTTTTTAACGAAATTTGCTGGTGTCGGAAATGGATTTGGAGGATCGGGAGGAAAAAGGTTTTGGGGGCGGGATTTTTCGGGCCGGGGGGTTTGGGTGTGGGACGGCTTTTTTTAGGCATGTAATTGGAAAAAGGTCAAAGGATGTTTTTGGGCGAAATTTGGTGGTGCTCCCTTTAACATGTTTAGGAGGTCGGGGGAAAGTTTCGGTTTTCGGGGTGGGATTTACCCGGGCCGGGGGGTTTGGGCGTGTGGGACGGTTTTGAGGATGTAAGTTCGATACCGACCAACGGATGTTTTTGGAAGAAATTTTCGTGGTGTCCGGGGAACATGTATTGGAGGTGGGGAGAAACTTTCGGTTTCCGGGGGTGCGTTCGGGGGGTTGGCCTTTCCCCGGGAAAAAACTTCGTTTTCGGGAAATTTGAGATGAAACCAAACATGAGGGTTCTCGGCAACGGTGAGGGGGAACCCAAAGGGGGGTGCGAGAAAAGGGGCGATCAAGGGGGGGGCAGGTTGGCGACGAGGGGTTAGGCAACGGGCACGCGTGGGGGGGGGGTTGGGGGGCTTGCTAGGGAATCCCAAAGAGCACTTAGACTGCCTGCCTGGCCCATGGCTTCTTGCCAAAGGGGGGGGGGAAAAGACCCATGGTCCCTATATATCTTTGAAAAAAAGTAAAGTGAAAAGGAACAAACATTTTTTTTTTTCCATTATCATAATTTTTGGAAACCCAACCAAACGGAAATGGCAAACTTTGGCTTGCTCCCCGGACCAAAGGATGGCCAAAATTTGGCTTGCGTCCCGACCCCCCCCCCCCCCCCAAGGCACCAAGGTGGCCCGATTGGGCTTGGCCGATAAGGCACCCAAAGGGTGGCTGATTTGGCTTCAGACAGGCCCAAGGCTGGCTGATTTGCTTTTGATCAAGGACCCAAAGGGTTGGCCTTTTTTTTGGTTGTTGATAAGGGCCCCAAAGGTTTGGCCCGATTTGGCTTGTTCCCACAAGGCCCAAAGGAAGGCCCGATTTTTTCTTACGATCAAGGGACAAAGGTTGGCTGTTTGGCTTGTTGTCAAGGCAAGGCATGGCCGATTTTGTTCTTAGATCAAAGGCCCCAAAGGGTTGGTGATTTGGCTTTTTCGCCAAGGACAAAGGTTGGCCCGATTTTTCTTTTTCTGATAAGGCTTTTGGCTGATTTTTGGGTTGGACGACCAAGGTGGCTGATTTGGTTTTCCCCATAAGGAACCCAAAGGATGGTGATTTTGGGTTGTGCAAGAAGGTACTTGTATTTTTTAAAGTTGTGGATATTTTTTAAGTATGGGGTTTAGCCCCGGAAAAAGGGGGGGGGAGGAACGATTGAAAGGAGAGTGTTTTTTTGGGGGGGGGGACGAAAATTTAGGCGAGGGTGAATTCAGGGTCGTGGCAGCAAGGCATCTGCCCTTACAATACCCCCTGCGTATTTTAAATCGTTGCAAGGGGGGGTTTAGCCGCTTGATGGGAATTTTTCTTTGGCGGCCGAGAGTCCCTCCGGGCTTGGCCAAGAAGTGCTTTGGGGGCGAGGCCCCCCCACTGCTGGTCGGCAAAAAAGGCGGCGGGGGAACGCGTCGCTTCAGCCGGATTTGTTAGGGGGTTCGTCATTCCCGCGCCGGTGCTTTCCCCCCACTGGCTTTTACCCAAACGCGATGACCAATGTGCGAATCAAGGGTTTTTGTACAGGTTTAATTATATTGGTTATAGTGGGGGAAAAATAACTGTCTCACGACGGTTAAACCCCG
>JARYMX010000348.1:0-31445 GCA_030169165.1 Centaurea solstitialis | reverse complement strand
TTTTTTATAAGTTTGATACGTCAAAAGGTAAAAATTGAAGTTCAGTACATACAATAACTTTTGGTGACAAGTTGGATACACTTTTATGTAATTGTCCCTTATACATATAATAGATATATATATATATAATAAAACAATTAATCATCTATTGTATGTCGAATGAATTCAATCCGATCTACTCCGGTTAATATTAGTTGAATTCAATCTGATCCGTTGGATATCCAATCTGAGATATCCAATAGATGGAATCGAACCGATCCAATGATGAATTGGATTTGAAAAAAATCCAACATCCATTGGATGATTGGATCAGTTCCACTATAAAAATACAACATCCAATGGGTGATTGGAATTGTTCGATTCCTCTCATATCCACTGAATGTCAATTGACGAACATGCCTATTGATGCTTACACGGACTATAGATTTGGTTTCCAAAACTTCGAAGCAACAATCCATTTCTAAAGTCTATATTTAGGCGTTTGGTTTACCAATGGAATAAAAGTGAACTTTACAAATTCCACTATTCATGGATTTGGTCATTCATTTCATCACAATTAAGAATGGATTCAATTCATTCCATCCTATTTTTCAAAAATACAAAATTAACCCCATCTACTCTACTCGATTTACGTTGGCCTATATAACCTCCAACCACTATCTACCACTACCGATCTCAATCTTCGTCGAACACCAGCATTCTAAACCAATGCCGACAACCACCAATTTAAACCACCACCGACCACAGCCGATCTCAACCACCATGACCACCAACGTTCTAACCCACCATTGACCACTGTCGTCGACCACCACAATTCTGAACCAACGCCGACAACCACTGATCTAAACCACCACCGACCATAAACCGATCTCAACCACCATGACCGCTAACGTTCTAACCCACCTTTGACCATCGTCGTCGACCACCACCATTCTAAACCAACGCTGACAACCACCACTCTAAAGTCTAAACTACCACCGACCACAACCGATCTCAACCACCATGACCACCAATGTTCTAAACCACCTTTGACCATCACCTTTGACCACCATCATTCTGTACCACCATCGTCCTGAACCACCGTCAACCACCTCCATTATGAACCACCACTGCGCACCATTGTTATTAAAGGGTTATTTTGGTCATTTATTGTTTATCCATTTCAGTTAAGAAGCTACATTCTACCAACCAAACAGACAGATTTCATTCCAATTTATGCCAACCAAACGCGTAGTCGAAGTCCGTTCCAGTTCCTTTAAACTCGATTTTTTTTATTCCTCCAAAAAGCATTCTGTTAACCAAACTCTCCTTTACTTTTACATCTTCAATTAAGGTTTTGAACTTATTCTCATAGGTTACGAGGGTGCACATAACATTAGACCATGCATTACGGTTGACCCGAGTGGCTCGGATGATCATCGGGTTCGAGCGCATAGGCTCGAGAACACCACCACGACCACTAGCGGGTTTCATGGATCGGGTGTGCCAAACCGATCAACAAAGCTCCCCTACCAACGTTAACCTTCAACGACTCTATTTGAACTTATTCTTCATCTCCACTCATTTTATCCTCTCTTTGGCTTAAGTTTCATGTTATTAAAGGTGTACATGATGATTTGAGAAGTGATGGAGCTGGGATCTTAAATTTTGCTTGTAGATCTGAAGTTTCTTCCAAAGAAAGCACTAGATTTGGTATTAAAAACCTAGATTTAGTGTCGTAAAAAAAAACTAGATTTAGCTAAATCTAGCAAGGTGAGTTCAAGTTGATTTGTGAAAATGGTGTACATGCCAAAAATGTTATTTTCCAAACATTTGTGTGTTGTTCATAAAATTATCACTTGTTGGATTAGTTACATGACATGTTTTACCTGACTAGTTTTCAAACACCCATATTTGGGAGTTTTGGATATTTGATAAGTAGAAAGCCAAAAATACATTTTAAATGATTTTAAGAGTATGATTCCACTTGGAATGACCAAGTCATTTGTTTAATCCGGTGATGAGTTTAGGGATATGGATAGTTTTATGGGTTACATCCACCTAAGCGACTTTAAATGCATTATTATTTTGATGACCGTTATTTATAAGTATTTTGAGTTAAAAGCATTTTTCTCGGTTTTGATTTTAAGAGCCTTAGGGACGTGTATAATTATGCATGTGGTATTATTAGCTAATAACCTTGGTAATGAGCTTTGGTCATCATTTGCTCGTTATAGGACTCTGTTGCATTGGATCCATAGGCACGTAAGTCAGTCTTGATTGTCGGTTTACTAGGTGTTGTGGGATTTAGACTAAACCGATGTTTTATGACCTTTATCTTATCAGTGTTCCACTAGGAGAGCTGAGTTGGGAGAGCTGTCCATGGTTGATGGATGTTTATGACCCCCGGCATTCGGGTTGAGCTCCTTGGTTGTAGCCTCGAATGTTGTCGGGCCTTTAAGTGCCACTCATGTGAGTTTGACATTAAGGCCAGTTGTCTCTTTCGGTGGAACTGATAAGACATCGTAAGGCACTTGGTATTTTTATGCAGTGAAGTGTTAAACGACTAACGTTGTATGAGTGATATATTTTTGTGTACTCTCTGCTCTCAACTGTTACGAGCCACCCCCTTGTTATCAAAATCTAATTGAGTAAAATGAATTTATACCCTTTTATGTGGTTTGGGTCTTGGCGAGTGTCTGTCATTCACGAATTTGACTCATTAGATCTCCTCCATGTATCGAGGTTTGGACAAAGGATAAATCCACACGTTTTGGTAATTGAATTTTATCCTTCTACCATTTTGGGTGAGTTAACTTGAGTTCCCGATATTATAAGCAGTTTATTCAGGAAAATTATTTTACGAAATCATTGTTTCAGAAAGGTTATCCCTTTTATCCAAATCGCTTAGTTTATATAAATTGTTATTCAAATGATGATTTTTCTTCTCTGTCTTATTAGTGATTAAAACTTTAGTTTTCATCAGACGTTAAGCATAACCCTTTTTATTTATCGGCATGTGCATCAGATCTTGGTCGGTATTAGTTCAGACATCACGAACGCAAAAAGTGCGTTAGATGACTCATGGGGAATCTAGCTTGTCAATAAAGACTTCCACATTGGAGATAGTGACTTTAATTGATTCTTCATATCACCCTTGGCAAATTGTAACTTAAGGATTATCCTAGACTTTTGTTTTAATATAACTCATGTATTGATGGAATTCGAGAAAATTTTAATTAGTCGTTCTTTCCAAATTTGAAGGTGTTACAATATATTTCATATTAAAGATGAAAATGTTTCATAAAATGTTATATGATTTCATAGGGTTTCAAGTTAGAAATAGATTGTAAATGATTATCACTCATTCTCTAATATATATATATATATATAGAGAGAGAGAGAGAGAGAGAAAGAGAAAGAAATAGAGTAAAGTTGAAATGTGAACTCATCTTTCATTGTGAATGTGAGGACCAACAAAATTGTGTCACATGGCAATCTGAATCAGTACCTAAGCTTTATTCAGTATGAATATCAGGCAGAGTGAATAAAGCTTTTATTCAATCTGAATAAAGCATGAATATTCAAACTGAATATTGTCACGTGGCGTGATAGTAGTGGTCCTCACGTTTACAATGAAAGATGTGTTCACATTTGAACTTTCCTATATATATATATATATATATATAGGGGAAGTATCAAATACAAACCAAGTAGTTTGTATAAACTCTACAAACCTAATCTTAACCATTGATTTTCCATTGATTTTCCATTGATTTCCATTGATTTTGTTTATCTCCTAATTTTTAGGCAATTTTCAAATTTGGTTGAGAGAAAATTTAGGAACTTAATTAATCCACACTATTGATCATGTAAACGTATATATATATATACAAAAGTTCAAATGTGAACTCGATTTTGGTTGTGAACATGAGGACCATTAAAGTCTATGACAATTTGAATCACCGCCTAAGCTTTATTCAGTATGAATATCATGTACTGCGCCTAAGCTTTATTCAGACTGAATAAAGCTTTATTCAGTCGGGATAATACATGAATATTAAAAGTGAATATTGTCACGTGGCGAGATTTTAGTGGTACTCATGTTCACAATTAAAGATGAGTTCACATTTGAACCTAACCATATATATATATATATATATAGAGGAAAGTTCAATTGTGAACCACTTTTTGGTTGTGAACGTGAGGACAACCGAGAGCACGACACGTGGCGGATGACTAGGCGCCACGTCGGCTATGAGTGTGGTCCCACCCCTTTAATTCAATGCCCTCCCCATGAATCGCGCCTAGTCATCCGCCGTGGATCTGACGTGGCGCCTAGTCATCCGCCACGTGTCGCACTCTCGGTTGTCCTCACGTTCACAACCAAAAAGTGGTTCACAATTGAACCCACCCCTATATATATATATATATATTCACCAGTATTATGGGATTATTGTAATTAAAATAAGCTTATCTATAAATTGACCTTTAACGGATTAAACAGGATTCGAGCACAATCCAAAAATCAAAGATACCTTAATTACAAATATATAATCATCAAATTGATATATTTCATATTCATAAATCTTTCTCGTCTGTTTATGTCATTATTTCATGTTTTTATGTACATAATAACAATATTTTTATATTAATCATATATGTTTGTATACGGTTTCACTATAAATACATGATAATTAATACTTGGTTAAAAATGAATAAAAAATATAGTAATATGAAGGTAAGATAATGTAGAAAAACCAGTTGTGTTTTGGTATAATTTGTAGTCTCTGAAGCCCTCAAACCTTTGAAATTTAGGGAAAAAGGGTAATTGTCTTTTAGCTTAGACATATATTTTTATTTCTATTTTTGGAAGTTGCCCTTGTCCAAGGTCCAAGCCGCTTCCTATATGCCATACTCTTGATTTTGTATTGAAAAATAAAATAAAGTTGAGGAAATAAAAAGAAGATTTTTTTTTGTTTATTTATATATTTAACAGAGAGGAACAAAAAGAAATAAATTTTGACGCTCATAAAATAAAAGGTCTTACCTGATAAGTGATGGATTTAGAGTCTTACCAGATAAGTGAGATTGATGAATCTTACCCAATAAGCCCTTACCATGAAAATTGTTACATACGATACCGTTTTGAGAGACTAAAATATTGTCTGATATGGTAGATGATCGTGTTAAATTTTACCGGTAAACGCTTACCGGGTAAGTGTTTAGGTAAACAACCCCTAAGTGCCTATCATATTATAAATGATTACCAACATTTGATGGTTTGGAATGTTACATCATAAGGTGAATGAGCAGTGACTCTTACCGATACATCTCGTTTGTTTTTTAAGAGGTTCGAAGCCTAATTTCATATCTGAAAAATAAGAGGTGGATGATGCACATCTTAAAATTTTAGAGGATGATAAGGGTTTCTAGACATTTTCTTAAAGATAAGCCAAACAATCATAAGTATGCAAATCTCTTAATTTTCATACTTAAGTTAACATAAAGTTTCAGGATTAATTTCGTATAAATAAGCATACCATAAGGCTGTGCGTATCAATGAATGGGGCTTAGCGGGTTGAAGACCAGCGGGTTGGTGGGTTCAGGCGAGCTCCGCTACACGAAGTTCGGGCTGGGTGGGCTTGGGCTGGAACGACTTTCCCGCACAATCTATATATTTATAATTAGAGTTAAATACAAGTTTGGTCCCTATGACTTACATTAACTAACAAGTAGGGTGTAAACGAGTCGAGCCGAGCTCGAGCTCGACAGGGCTCGAGCTCGGCTCGAGATTTTATGTTAAGCTCGAGCTCGACTCGATAGCTCGACGAGCTTTCATACTTTAAGCTCGAGCTCGACTCGTAAAAGATAAACTATAGCTCGAGCTCGGCTCGAAAAGCTCGAAATTACATAAAAAAATAGTTTATTTAGATTATAGCTCAAGCTCGGCTCAAAAAGCTCGTAAAGCTCGAAAGATACATGTTTAGGTTATTTTGATATATGCCCATTACATATACATAATATATAAAATAATATAATATATATATATGTTATTCAAAGCTCGAAAAGCTCGATAAGAACTCGAGTCGAACTCTTAAAAGCTCGAGCTCGGCTCGTTAAATATTCGAGCTCGTTTTTTGGGCTTGAACTCGAGTTCGAACTCGATAAAGTTCGACTCGAACGAGCCGAGTTCGAGCTCGAGCTCGAGTTACTCGATAAAAGCTCGACTCGTTTACACCCCTACTAACAAGTAAGGTTCCTAAAGTTTCTTTTTAACGAGGAGCATTCCTATGGCTTTATTTTTGTAACGGATATGGTCCCTTTTAATAACGCTATCAACTAGAGTGGTGTTATTAAAGGGTAGTTTAGTGCCTTTACCATTCATCTCCCGTATACTTTCAATTTTATAACACATTTGGTTTTAGTATCTACTTCCACTTTAATAATAGATTTGGTCCCTCAAAAATTTCAATTTTGCAATAGATTTGGTCCCTCAAAAGTTTAGTCCTTCACTTTAATGAATATATACAAAAAGTAATTAAAGTTAAATAAGTATAAGTTATAAATGAATTAATATGCATTAAATTATTATTTTTGTATATACTAATAGTTATTCAAGTAAATTAGTTAATTTATGTTTTTATATCTATTTAAGTATAATAACTTCTATGTATATTAATTAAAAAGAGGGATCAAATCCATTATAAAGTTAAAGCAGATAAGAAATCAATTATGTTTTTAAAATAAAAGTTGATGAAAAGACCAAATCTGTTATTGGAGTAAAAACTTAGTGGAGAAGAGAACTTAATGGACTAAATTAATTACGTACCGCTCACTAAACATCACAATAATTGACAGTATTATTAAAAGAGACCATATCCGTTATAAAAAAATAAAACCATAAAAATGCATTTCATTGAAAAGAAACTTTAGGGGCCTTACTTATTAATTCATACAAACCACATGCACCAAATTTACATAATTGAGGTATAATTACAGGGACCAAATATGTAACTCAGTCTCCTATATATATACATAGGACGCGTACAAAATAGCAACAATCGTCATTCGCGAAGGTCTCAAATATCTCTCTGAAGAAGCCCGGCGATTTTCGAACAATCTCCCCCACAACGCCGCCGATCTCCGCCACCACATCACACCACTCCACACCGCCGATCTTTTCCGCCTCCCTACCACCACCATATCATATTGGCACCCCTCGTATACATACTCAGAATATATCGATGAGCGATATATATATACCATCACGAAGTTTAGGGTTTCACACACAGTGCCATATATATCGTGACCTGCAATTAGTCATCACTAATTCTGGGTTTCTGTATCATTGGGTGGTGGGTTGAGAACGTATGTGGGTTCTTCATTGATCACAGATTGTCACCGGAGTTTGGGGTTGTCACCGAAAAAAACGTGGAAGTGTGTTGAGGAGAGAGAGTGACGACTGTTTCCAACTGTTTACTCCCATTGCTTAGGGGTCCGGTATACCCACCCCGTTTAGCGGGGAAACTTCATAGGGGTGGCGGCGTGAACACAGCCCCGGCCCCGCCGGCAGGGAAGACTCATTTCTCTTTCTCTCTCTTTCATGTGTCTGTCTCTCTCATCTCTTATTTCTATTTTTACTTTTAATTATTCTTTTTATTTAATGGTTAGGGAGATACGGGGGATACAGGGATGGAATGGTGAGTTTTGTAAAGGTAGAAAAGTGGAAAAGAGACAGGGTAGAAAGAATAAAAAGCTGATGGGGCAAGAGTGGTGGAATGATGAGTATGCTCGCCCCCTTAGGCTACACGCACCCAACCCAATCAACCCACTTAACCCACTCATTTTTTTAATGCCACATCAGCTGCCACATCAGCTTTTGGTCAACCTTCTCTTTACCCTCCCATAACCCTGTACAACACACACCCAACCCTCTCAACCCTCTCACACAATACACACACAACACACACACACACCACACACACGGCTTCATCGGCTTTAGGCAACCGCCAAGCCCGCTAACCCGCCGGTTTTATAAGTGAAGCACCCAACCCGCCGGTTCATCTTGAAGCCGGCGGACATACCCGCTGTGAACCCACAGCAACGGTGCGCATAGCCTTATGGGATGTAAATCATTTAATAATCCATTTGATAATTTAGGTTTCATGTGTTCCAAATGCTTACCCATCATTTATGCCTTCCCTTTTCCCTATCCTTACCCAAAGCCATGTCAACACCACATCATTTTCCCCTCCATTCCTTTTCTCTACGACCTTAGTTATACCCAACCCAATCTTACCTACACTTTTAGATCCAGAGGCTCTAACCCATTTTGGTGTTCCTGCCCTACCCGCAGCTTACCCACTGTCAAACCCACTTATGGGTGTGTAAAAATTCAACTAATCTAATTAAAACTGACAAATCCAATTAAACCGACCGGTGATAATTGGATATCCAATTGGAATTGGACTGATTAGGATCGAAATTTTCAACAACCAATTTGGATCGGTCGGTTCTTGAATGACTGACCAAACCATACCAAACGAATCCTGTTATCCATCAAATTGTCATCCAATTACCATCCATCCAATTGTCATACACTCATCATCCAATTTCCCATCCAATCATAATTAATTTAACTTTATACATATATAATATATGAATTAGGTTCAAACAAGAACAAAACAAAATTGCAAGAATGAATGAACCAACAAAATCACACGTGATTTTGTGCATGGACGCCTACTCGCGGCTCACCCACTCGCCTTGTCGGAGCGTGGCCTACACACGCTTTTTCCATCGCAGCACAAAATCACATGTGATTTCCATGGTTCCTTTGTTCCTGCAAATTGGGTTGTTCTTGTATGAACCTCCCTCTATAATATATACATATATATATATATATATATAAATAAACAATTAATCATCCATTGTATGTCGGATGAATTCAATCCGATCTACTCCAATTAATATTAGTTGGATTCATTGATATCCAATCTGTGGATCAAAAGGATATCTAATAGATGGAATCACACCGATTCAATCAACAATTGGATTTGAAAAAATCCAGCATGGATGATTGGATCAGTTCCGCTATAAAAATTCAACATCCAATGGATGATTGGATCGGTTTGGTTTCCTTACCATTGGATGTCAACCGATGTATATACTTCTAGGTTCCAAATGCTTACACGGACTATATATTTGGTTTCCAAAACTTCAAAGCAACCATCCATTTCGAAATCTTTAAATAGCAAAGCAGTAATCTATTTAGGAAGTCTCAATATTGGACACGCCAAACCCAATTCTACCTACTTTATTTTACTCGCATGAACACCGCTATTCTGAACCAATGTCGAAAACCAAAGTTCTAAACCACCATCGACCACAACCGATCTCAACCACCACGACCACCAAAGTTCTAAACCACCTTTGACCACCACCCGTCAACCACCATTATTTTGAACCACCATCATCCTAATTAAACCACCGCCAACAACCTCTATTTTGAACCACCACAGCCCACCATTGATTATTAAAGGGTTATTTTGGTCATTTATCGTTTATCCATTTCAGTTAAAAGGCTACATTCTACCAACCAAACACACAGATTATGTTCCAATTTATGCCCACCAAAAGCATGCTCAAAGTTCATTTCAATTCCTTTAAACTCAAGTTTTTTAACGAATTTCGTTATTTCAAAAAGCATTATGTTAACCAAACTCTCCTTTACTTTGTACATCTTCAATTCAAGATTTGAATTTCTCGTCATGGGTTACGAGGGTGCACATAACATTAGACCATGTGTGCATTATGGTCGACCCGAGGGGCTCGAGTGACCACCGGGTTCGAGTGGATAGGCTCGGGAACACCACTACAGCCCTCCGGCGGGTTCCATGGATCGAGTGTGCAACACCGATCGACAAAGCCTCCCCACCAACAAAAACCTTCAACAACTCTATTTGAACTCATTCTTCATCTCCACTTATTTTCTCCTCTCTTTGGCTTAAGTTTCATGTTATTAAAGGTGTAGATGATGATTTGATAAATGATGGAGCTAGGATCTTAAAAATTGCTTGTAGATATGAAGTTTCTTCCAAAGAAAGCACAAGATTTGGGGAAAACCCTAGATTTGAAGTTTCTCTATCTTATTACTAACGAAAACTCGTGAATTCACTAGGTATTAAACCTAACCCTTTTTATTTGTCGGCATGTGCATCAGGTATGGGTCGGGATTAATTCTAGCATCACGAACGCAAAGAGTGCGTTAGATGCAGGCCCGTTCCTGACATTTTATGGGCCCTGGGCGAGATGTAAAAATGGGCCCCCAATAACTACGAATAATTTTCAATATATTGTTTATATCATAAAAATAACATTGAATTTAAGAAACTGTAATAATTCATATGAAACCGTTTTTCCCGGTATCCTTTTTCTTAAACGGCAATTCATTAAAAGCTAGCAAGAGGTTAGCGGAAAAAGAACACAATTACACTTTATCGAGACAATTACAAGGAAAGGTTCTCTACTCTATGATGTTCTTATGACACTCAACGACTTATCGACAATAAGATCGAACATATCTTCTAACCTAGGTAAAGAGTTGTCAAAGATGGATCTTGTGGCGGAAGCACCTGATTGAATAACAATTATCATTTTTCTGGTATTCCTAGCACAAGACCAATAAGTCTAACAACCATCAATCTTAGTTAAAAACCTTTAATATAATGTTTTTCATTCATATTTCAAACTTTTTGAGTTGAAACAAACTTTTTTTAACAACCATGGATCTTAGAACCAAAAGTTCATGTTGGTTACAGTTTGAGATCGCATTATTGTTTTAGAGATAAGAGAGTATTTGATATCCATACACACAATATTAGGTAATAAGAAGTCAATAATGTATGGAAAGGTGAAGTAGTTTTGAAATCATAAATATAAATATAACTTATGTCGTCTTAGTTACAATAAATCTACTATATTTTAACACAAAATTAAAATTCATGCGGATGAAATATGTAAAAGAGTATGTGGAAGATGAGTAATAGACTATATATCAAGGTTTCTAAGCAAAAAAAAAGGTTTTTATATATTAATATGAGATAATAAAACTCAAGAGAAACAACAAACAATACTATAATTGATAGACCAGTTTAACTTTTTACAAATTTTATTGTCCAACATAATTAATTAATACATGTTTGTACTCTTAATATGATGCTAAAATCTTTTTGGGCCCTATTATATATATTTTTTTTGTCTTTTTACAATTTTTGTATATTGCTATTAATACTATATATAGTATATACTTAAAATTTTTGGGCCCCCTTTTGCCGTTGGGCCCTGGACGACCGCCCGGCCCGCCCTCCCCAGGGACGACCCTGGTTAGATGATAACTCATGGGGATCTAGCTTGTCGATAAAGGCTACCACATTGGCGATGGTGACTTTAATTGATTCGTCGTAGCACCCTTGGCAAATTGTAACTTGAGGATTATCCTAGAATTTTGTTTTAAATGTATTGGCAAAATTTGAGGAATTTTTAATTATTCGTTCTTTCCAAATTCGATGGTGTTATAATATATTGTATATTAAATATAAAAATGTTTCATAGAATTTTATATGATTTCATAGGCTTACATTGTTTTCATGTTAGAAATGGATACTCTCTCTCTCTATATATATATATATATACACATCAATACATAATAACGAGAAAGGTTAAAATGAGAAGTGCTAAAAAAAGAGAAGTAGAGAAGCGATATCCACCACTCATCCAGTCAATTTGACCGGTTACGGTGGACGTGATCATGGAGGATTGACGCGATTCATGGGAGGGTGGAGATTATTAAATGAGGGGACCTGGTCAAAGCCGCCTTTATTGACCGGATGAGTGCATGATGGAGATCACTTCTCTACTTCTCATTTTTTTAGCACTTCTCATTTGAACATAATACTAATAACCTTGGCATATATATATAGTGAGGTTCAATTGAAATACATAAATTTTTAAGAAAACGTGAGAAGCAATCTCAGTCACTCATCCGGTCAATGAAGACGGCTTTGAACAACCCCCCCCCCCTTTAATAATCTCTACCCTCCCATGAATCGCGTCAATCCTCCGTGATCACGTCCACCGTAACCGCGAGAAGAGTGGTTGAGATTGCTCCTCGTTTTTTATTAAATTGACATGATTCTCGTTTGAACCTTCCTCTATATATATATATATCACTATTCTGGGGTTATTGTAATTTAAATATATCATTACATTTTTTTATGACAGTTTACTATTTAACGGGTTAAACAACATTTGAGTACAATCCAAAAGGGGAATTATAAATGGACTTCCACTTAACCACTTTATAAGGGGAATGAGTAGGTTTATGTGTGTGCAGGTAGGACTCAATATAGGATGTATACTTTTATGTAAGTGGGTCAACGACTAGAAGAGATCTAGTCGTCTAAATAACAACACCCATCCAAAAATCAAAGATACCTTAATTACAAATACATAATCACCAAATTGATATATTTTATATTCATGAATCTTTCAAGTATGTTTAAATCATTATTTCATGTTTTTATGTACATAATAACAATATTATTATATTATATGCATAATCATATATGTTTGTATACGGCTTCACTATAAATACATGATAATTAATACTTGGTTAAAAATGAATAAAAATTATAGTAATATGAAGGCAAGATAATGTAGAAAAACCATTTGTGTTTTGGTATAATTTGTAGTTTGATGTCTTTTGAAATTTAGGGGAAAAGGGTAATTGTCTTTTAGCTTAGACATATATTTTTATTTTTATTTTTGGAAGTTGCCTTTGTCCAAGCCGCTTCCTACATGCCATACTCTTGAATTTGTATTGAAAAATAAAATAAAGTAAAGGAAATAAAAAGAATTTTTTTTGTTTATTTATATATTTAACAGAGAGGAACAGAAAAGAAATAAATTTTAACGTTCTTAAAATAAGTGGTCTTCTACTAAAGATTTATCCTCGTAAAAGAGTACCTGTTCAATTATCGTATTAGACAAATATAATAACGATTGAAAATTTTAGTTGATAAGAGCGAAAATAAAGAGTGAGAGTCATACCTCGTAAGTAATGATTGTTACTTGCTAAAGGGCTGGTAGCGTTTGGTACGTAGACATGATTGGACATAACAGAACTGGACAAGAGGGTAGGATAGGACAGGACGAGACTGGACAGAATAAATGTCTGTTTTGTGTTTGGTACGCTTAGGACTGGACTGGATAGAACTAGAAAAGTTTCTTATAAATATTATTTGATGATTTTATATATCATAATATATTAACATAAATAAAATAAACTATACAATCAGGCCCGTTCCTGCCTTTTTTTGGGCCCTGGGCGAGTTGCAAAAATGGACCCCCAATAACTACGAATAATTTTCAATATATTGTTTATATTATAAAAATAACATTGAATTTATGAAATATTAATATTTCATATTAAACCATTTTTCCCGGTATCCTTTTTTTTAAACGGCAATTCATTAAAAGCTAGCAAGAGGTTAGCGGAAAAAGAACACGGTTACACCTTATCGAGACAATTACAAGGAAATGTTTTCCATTCTATGATGTTCTTATGACACTCCTTTCTTCTAAGGATTATCTAGTTCAACGACTTATCTACAACAAGATCGAACATATCTTCTAATCTAGGTAAAGAGTTGTCAAAGATGGATCTTGTGGCGGAAGCACCGGATTGAATAACAATTATCATTTTTCTGGTATTCCTAACACAAGACCAATAAGTCTTTTTAACAACCATCAATCTTACTTAAAAACCTTTAATATAATGTTTTTCATTAATATTTGAAACTTTTTGAGTTGAAACAAACTTTTTTAACAACCATGGATCTTTGAACACAATATTAGGTAATAAGAAGTCAATAATGTAAGGAAAGGTGAACTAGTTTTGAAATCCTAAATATAGATATAACTTAAGTCGTCTTAGTTACAATAAATCTATTATATTTTAACACAAAATTAAATTCATGCAGATGAAATATGTAAAAGAGTATGTGGAAGATGAATAATAGACTTATATCAAGGTTTCTAAGAAAAAAAAGGTTTTTATATATTAATATGAGATAATAAAACTCAGAAACAACAAACAATACTATAATGGAAAGACTAGTTTAACTTTCTACAAATTTTATTGTCCAACATAATTAATTAATACATGTTTGTACTCTTAATATGATGCTAAAATGTTTTTGGGCCCTATTATATATATATATATTGTCTTTTTACAATTTTTGTATATTTGTTGATCCAGCTCTCCTAAGACCTGATGAAATGATAATGATCCTGAATCTTTACTTAGTGAATAGGTTTTTACTTCTGTTATAGCTTGAGGAATTATCACTGAGTCTGTTCAGTGTTATTCCATGTTACTTATGCTGTAACTTAATTTTATAGATTTCAGGATCAGGATCAGGAGACTAACGAGTCTGTTCTGCAGTCTACTGATCCTGTCCACTGAAGTGAAGACCTCCTCCTGAAGACATTAAGATCATACAAAAAGAACCATCAGCGACGTCGAAGAAATAGCTGATGACAGGAACAGCATGCTCGTGATCTGAAGACGGAACTCAGTGATAGCAGTCTGTTCACTATCGTATGACATCCTGAAGATTCATCAGGATACACGTGACCCTGAACGTCCCCAGTTTCAGGACTCTAGTCACTGATCAGTATCCTGATCCTGAAGGATTAGAACAATGTCTTAGTCTAATGCACAAAAGGATAACTCGCCTTTTCTGACACAATAGTACATAAGGGCAGTTACTTTACTGTTCCCTCCGTACTTATCAGACCATAAGGCAACTGTTTACAAACATCCTCTTTTGCACACCATGCAAAGAGTATTTGTTTATAGTAAATAGTACAACAGACCACTCACATTGTGACACGTCACAATAGTAGGTCTGCATGCATTTAATGCATGGAGTATAAATAGGACGTGAAGAGATGTTCTCCATACTTCTTCTTCATCCTAATTCTACTCAAGTCCTTTCTCTCTTATCCCCTCTATCTTCTTTCTTTATTCTCTTCTCACTTAGTGCATAGTGAAAGAACTTAGATTGTTTAGTTTAGACTAATTGTCTTCTCTATTTCCGCAACAATCTGTAAATTCATATTGTTTATAAAACAAGAATTTAAAAGTGAGAAATTTGTGTGATTATATTCAACCCCCCCCCTTCTATAATCCTAAACACTATCCTTACTTGAAGGTCACCTACTTGGGACCAACAAGTGGTATCAGAGCAGATACAAGCTCTCATTTTCTTCTTAAGAAAAATCTTGTGATCCTCTCTCTTCTTATTTTATGGCTCTTCAAGCTAAGGATAACTACTTTGATACCGGCTCTGCTGGAAAGCCTCCTCGGTTTAACAAAGACAACTTCTCTCTTTGGAAAACCAGGATGGAACTTTTCCTCTCTGGTTCTGATCCCCAGATTCCTTATTTTCTGGAAAACGGACCACATGTGCCTACACAAACCGTCCACCCCATTGCTGCTGCTGCTGGTCAACCAGCTGTTCCTGAAAGACAGCTGGTGAAGCCCGTAACTGACTGGAATGATGAAGATAGACGCCTGGTTAACATTGACACCAAGGCTAGGTCTCTCATCGCCATGTCACTCCCTGACGATGTATTCCACTCTGTATGTCACCTTCGCTCTGCTAAGGAGATATGGGACACTCTCTGTGTTCAATATGAAGGTACCGCCGTACTCATGGAATCAAGAAAGATTTTCTTGGTTCGACAGTACGAAAGCTTTATTCATCAGAAGGATGAAACTCTCTCCCAGCTACATCAGAGATTCAACTGTCTTCTGATTGATCTGAAGACCATCGGTACTACCTACTCTAACTCTGAGGTGGTTACCAAGTTCATGGAAGCTCTTCCTGAACATTGGGAAATCTACACCTCCTGCTTAACTATGTCAAAGGACATAAAGACACTCACACTAAGTGAGTTGTACGGTATTCTTCTGAACCGTGAACAACAGAAGAAACTGAAAAAGAATCTCATAAGAGATTCTAAAGAATCCAAAAGCACATCTGTTGCATTGGTTTCTGATTCAGTTCCTCCTGTTGCTGCTTCTTCTTCTTCAGTAACTATTACTGAATTAGAATCTTCTGACTCTGACATGTCAGAAGATCCTGAATTCAATGAATCTCTTGCTCTTTTAACTAGATCCTTCAAAAAGTTTGCCAAAAAGGGAAACTTCCATAAAAAGAAACATCTTTCTATTACTGACAAGCCTAAGTCAGATCCTGTTGACAAGGCTACTGCTATCTGCTACAACTGTCAGGGCAAAGGACACTTTGCTAATGATTGCAGGTACAGAAAAAGTCAGTTTGCTCCCTCATCTGCTAAATCTTCTTCCAAGAACCCCAAATACCAACGCCTGAAGGAAAAGTACAAAAAGATGAAAACTCAGCGTAAAGGCAAAGGTTTAATCGCAGAAGACTGCGATTGGGATGATGTCTCCTCTGATGACTCGTCTGATGAGGAAGATACTCAAGTGGCACTGATGGCCATTATTGAGGAACCTACCTTAGCTCTCATGGCTAAGATAGAAGAGGTTCCTGAAGAGATTCCTCCTCAGGATCCTGAAGCTTCTTCCTCCACAACTCCTGAAGCTTCCACCTCTGCGACTGATTCTTCCAGTCAGGTACCTATTCCTCTCATCCCTCTTGAAAGCTTAACACAGTTAGACCTGGTCACTCTCGACCTTTACAAAGCCCTTAATGGTAAAACCTCTGCTGAAAAAATGAATATTGATCTTAGAGGACAACTCAAAGAATGTCAAGAAAAATTAAAACAGCTTACCATTATGGAAGAAAATTATAAGGACCAGGTCTCTGTAAACAAAACTCTGTGTATTGAAAGAGAATTGGCTCTTGCTGCCAAAGAGAAGGCCCTTGCCCAATTAAATGCTGAAAAAGTCACCATCAAAGGATGGAGTGACGCCTCTGAAAAAGTTGATGAAATATTAGCTTCAGGGAGGTCTGATAAAAGCAAGAGAGGTCTTGGATTCTTTCGTGGATACAAGAAAGAAGAAACTAAGTCTGATAGTTCCATGCTCAAATTTGGAAAATTTGTTTCTTCTATTCCTCTTCCTAATGCCTCTGAAAACACCCCTTCTTCTTCTTCTTCTAACACTCACCCTGAAGGTGCTCTTAAGAGCAAAAAGAATACAGTTAAGGATAAATCCAAAACTGAAACACCTTCAAAGACCAAGGGTCCTAAACCCAAGAACAAAGTTCTGGGTGGTGGTCCTTCAGTCTCTGGAACTAAGTCTCTTTCTCAGAGTCCTGCTCCTAGACTGAAGATTGACCTGAAGCAAAAGACTCAGGAGAAGAAACCAATTCCTCCAATGTCCAATGCTAAAGGCATACTTGGTGCAGGTCCTGCTCACCTAAAGTTCAAAAACTTTCTGGACCACACTAAACGCTTTCAATATCGCAAATGCTATCACTGTGGATTAAATGACCATATTGCGAGTAAGTGTCCTGATGCTACCAAAGCTGAAAAATCAGCTAAGGTAAAGAAGATTCCCAAGACTGAGAAATCAGTCAAAGGAAAGAAGGTTGTCAAGACTGTTCCTTCAGTCAAGACTCCAGCCTCCTGTACTGATACTTCAGTAAAGGCTGACACTGATTCAACCAGTCCTACTGATACTTCTGGATCCATAGTTCTATGGGTACCAAAGAAAACTTAAACTCTGTATTTTTCAGGATAAGGGCATCTGGTACTTGGACAGTGGATGCTCTCGACACATGACTGGTTCTAAATCTGTCCTCACTAACTACCGTGAAGAAAGAGGTCCTGCTGTGACCTTTGGCGGAAACGGTAGAGGCCAAACCCGAGGGTATGGCACTCTGACCAACGGAGTAACTACTTTCAAAAGAGTTGCTTATGTTGAAGGCCTGATGCATAATCTTCTGAGCATCAGTCAACTGTGTGATAAGAATCACAAAGTTTCTTTCTCTAAGAAAAAGTGCAAAGTCAAGAACAGGAAAAAGGAAGTCATTCTCAATGGTGTTAGACATGCAGATATCTACATCATCAATATGAATACTTCCACTGATAACTTCTGTTTCGTATCACGTGCTTCCACTGATATGAATTGGCTCTGGCACAAGCGTCTCTCTCATCTCAACTTCAAGACGCTGAATCAACTCTGCATCAACAACCTGGTCATTGGTCTTCCTGACTTTCGCTATACAAAGGAATCTCTTTGTTCAGCATGTGAGAAAGGAAAACAGACCAGGGCTAGCTTCAAGTCTAAACAGATTTCCTCCATCAGCTCTCCTCTACAACTTCTCCACATGGATCTCTTTGGACCTGTTAATGTCCAATCCATTGGTGGAAAGAAATATACTCTGGTAATCGTAGATGAATATTCCAGATATACTTGGGTTTTCTTCTTACGTGCCAAGAGTGATGCTCCTGAAGAAATCATCCTGTTCGTCAGGAAGATGGAAAAACTCAACAACCTTACTGTTCGTTCAATAAGAAGTGACCATGGGACTGAGTTCAAAAACAGTACTCTGGAATCTTTCTTTGAACAGAAAGGTATCTCTCAAAACTTCTCCTCTGTGAGAACTCCTCAGCAAAATGGTGTTGCTGAAAGACGAAACAGGACGCTGATCGAAGCTGCGAGATCTATGCTGAGTGAAGCCAACCTTGCCACTCAGTTCTGGGCTGAAGCTGTAAATACTGCTTGTTACACTCAGAACAGATCTCTGATTGTCAAGCGTTTCAGAAGAACAGCTTACGAACTCTTTCGTAACAGGAAACCATCAATCAAACATCTCCATATCTTTGGTTGTGTCTGCTACATCCTGAACAACAAAGATAATCTTGGAAAGTTTGATTCCAAATCTGATGATGGAATTTTCCTTGGATACTCATCCATTTCTAAAACTTACCGTGTGTTCAACAAACGAAGACAAACCATTGAGGAAACGATTCATGTCAAGTTTGATGAATCGGGTCCTACCTTTCCTCACCCAAATGATAACACTGAAATCAATCAGTGGGCTGACTCTTTCTTTCAAGTCCCTGAACCTCCTATTGCTGATCCATCTCCTCAAGACCTTCCTGATGGTTTTGAAGATAATCCTATACCACCCACTGATATAACCACTCCACCTCTCATAAATGCCACCCCTCTCTCTCAAATCACACCACCTGAACCTGATCAACCCACTAACAGTGAAGACTTCTCTCAAACCACTGTTAGTGAACCCTCTCCTACAAATCTTCTTCCTGATCCATCATCCAATGAAGCATCTACTTCAGGACAGGTGTATCAACCACCTGCTCTCCGATGGACCAAAGATCATCCCATTGATCAAGTTCTTGGAAACCCTTCTTCTGGTGTGAAAACTAGACGTCAGGCTGGTAACGTCTGTCTTTATGTAAATTTTATCTCTGAAAATGAACCTAAAGAAATAGATGATGCTTTGCGTGATCCTGCCTGGGTCTCAGCCATGCAGGAAGAGCTAGCAGAGTTCATCAGAAACAATGTCTGGCTTCTCGTCCCTAGGCCTCGAAAACGTACAATCATTGGTTCCAAGTGGATTTTTCGAAATAAACTTGATGAGATTGGTACTATCATTCGAAACAAGGCTCGCCTTGTGGCTCAGGGATACAGGCAAGAAGAGGGCATTGATTACGATGAAACTTTTGCTCCTGTTGCGAGGCTCGAAGCAATTCGACTCTTCCTAGCTTTTGCAGCACATATGAACTTCAAAGTTTATCAGATGGACATTAAAAATGCCTTTCTGAATGGAAAACTTAATGAAGAGGTCTATGTGGCTCAGCCTCCTGGCTTTGTAGATCCTAAGTTCCCTGATCACGTCTACAAGTTAAACAAGGCTCTCTATGGGTTAAAACAGGCTCCTCGTGCCTGGTATGATACCCTCTCAACCTTTCTTCTCTCTAAAGGTTTTATTCGTGGAAAGATTGATAGCACTTTATTTCTAAAGAAATATCCTAAGCATATCCTTCTTGTCCAGATTTATGTCGATGACATTATCTTTGGATCCACAGATCCCAAACTCTGCGAAAAGTTTGAGTTGCTCATGAAATCTGAATATAAAATGTCTATGATGGGCGAACTAACATTCTTTTTAGGACTTCAGATCAAGCAATCTGAAAAGGGAATTTTCATCAATCAAGGTAAATACGTACATGAGATGCTGAAGAAATTTGATCTCACATCCTGTACACCGATGAAGACTCCAATGGCTCCTCCTCTGTCTCTTGACAAGGATTCCAAAGGGAAACCTGTTGATGTGACTCTCTATAGAGGAATGATTGGCTCACTGCTGTATCTTACAGCGAGTCGTCCTGATATCATGTATTCTACATGTCTCTGTGCTCGTTATCAGGCTGAACCCAAAGAATCCCATCTGACCGCTGTAAAGCGGATCTTCAGATACCTTAAGGGAACTCCTAACATGGGTCTTTGGTACTCCAAGGACTCAGGGTTCGATCTAACAGCTTATTCTGATAGTGACTTTGCAGGATGTAAGATCGACAGGAAAAGCACTACTGGTGGCTGTCACCTATTAGGTGGCAAGTTGGTGAGTTGGACCAGCAAGAAGCAGAACTCTGTGTCCACATCAACTGCTGAAGCTGAATATGTTGCAGCAGGAATATGTTGTGCTCAGGTCCTGTGGCTAAGAAATCAACTTCAGGACTATGACATACAACTCTCCAAAATTCCCATCTACTGTGACAACACTTCAGCAATAGCCATTGCTAACAATCCTGTCTTACACTCTAAGACAAAGCACATTGAAGTGAGATATCACTTCATCAGGGATCATGTGATGAATGGTGATATTGAACTCCATTTTGTCCCTACTGAATATCAGCTTGCTGACCTCTTTACCAAACCACTGGATGTGACGCGTTTTAATATGCTCCTCAGTGAACTTGGGATGTTAAATCCTGAAGAATAGAAGTTCTCAGGACAAACAGTTGTTAAAGTCCTTATATTCTTTCAGGACCTCTTTTATTAACAACTCCTGAATAACTCTTCTTCAGAGGATAACTCTGTTCAGTACTTACAAAATCTTTGTTCAATATCCGAATACTGATGATTCTCAGGTAAGTATTTCTTCCCTCTGCTACTGAAACCTTATCGCATTAAATGTGATAAGAGGATTTTCCCAAAACAGTACTTATCTGATAAGTACTCTGATTCCCATAAAACATATCTTTCACCAAATTGGAATCATCCCCTGAAAAGGTGGTTTTTAGTTTTTCTAATAAAACAAACCTTTCATCTGCACTGACACGTAATGGGACGTTTCCTGTTCCCCACTACGTGTGTCAGGCGCGTGAACGCGCGTCGAGCTTCTTTTTCATCATAACGTTTGAATTTAGCCGCTCTTTTCTCTCTCATCCTTTTTCTCTCTCCTACCACGAGGTATAAAAACCTCATTCATAATCCTTTTCACTCTTTACGCTCACATACTACTCTCTAAGCATTCAAGCAAGTAAAAGCAAGAATCTGCATTCTCAAGAACACCAAGAACACACACTTACCACTTCTTTAACAAGATCAACGTAAGTTTCCTTTTGTTCTTTGTTCTTTCCACAATCTAAGTTGGTATTCTTCCTTAAAAACAACTTATTTTGGTAAACGTTTTTCCAAAAACCCTAAGATCACTTCGTTTGATCTTAGTTTTCCCAAAATCTTCTAAGATTTTTTTGTTAAAACTGTTTAGCATGATTTTTCTTATTTCTTTTAAGAACAGTCATAAACTCCTATTTTGATATCTTTTCATCAAAATAGAAGTTCTTTTTAATACCAAAACACATTCCTTTTGTGTATTTTGGTATCTAATCTATTCTAAGTATAAAGGATATCACCATTTTTATGAACATATTTTGTGTTCATTGAAAAATGAAGAAAAATGCATATTTTGGACTCTTAATCATCCATATATGTTATTTTTATGTTTCTAACAGGATGGCTGCTACTACTTCTTCGCTGGACGCTCAACTCTCCTCCGAGGCTACTCCACTACAATCCTCATCTGAAAGCCTGCCAATCGTCATCCCTGCGCATGACGTTCAATTCAAACAGAACAACGTTCTTGCTCTGTTTGACATTCCTGAAGAAAAGGAATATCTAATTCCTGCCAAGGACTTCCTGCTACGAAGCCCTCTGAAGACGGCTTTCACCCTGGACCCCAAGCCGAACAAGCCCATGCTACAACAACTGTGGTCTACAGCCATGGTTACCAAGGAGAAGAACTCCAAGGGCGTCCTGCGCGAGGTGATCAAGTTCCAAATCAGGGACAACCTCATTTCCTTCGGTTTCGGAACACTCAGGAACGTGCTTAACTTCCCCAAGAAGAAGCGCTTCCCTCCTGTCCCCACCGCCGACGAGATCGTCGAGTTCCTGGACGCCATCGGCTACAGATGGCCTGTCAACAAGGAAGGCGTCCTGCTACCGAAGACAGGAGCTACTGTCCATAAGTCAGGACTCAACGCCGTGTTCTATTACATATGGAACACGTTTGGCCTGTGCTTATCGGGCAAAACAGGGAGCACGGAGCAGTTCCCGATGGTCATCCAGCAGATGGTCTACTCTGCGATCAAGAATCGCGAGTTCGACTATGCTCGCTCCATCTGGGACGACATGGTAAGGAAGGTCCAAAGCAAGAATCGGGTCGCCAACGTAGCCTTCACCAGGTTTTTCTCAGCCGTCCTGGAGCTGCATATGGGGGAAAACTACCCCAAGATTGGAAACTCCAACAACTACTCTCTGGGACCCAGGTTCCTGGAACAAGTTGTTCATCATCCTGAGGACGTCCCTCTCTCCGACGTTCTGGTCGTTCCTGAACCTGCTCAGGATCAGGATCAGGAGGATGCTGAACCATCCACCGCTCCCACTGCAGGTACGTTTTCTATCATCTCTTCCAAACCACACTCTTCTACTTCTATGCATGCTATGTCAGTAGCTAACCCCATACTGACTTCCCCAGCTGCAACCACATCTTCTGCGCTCCAGAAGCGCCCCCAACCATCCTCTGTCACTCCTCCACCTCCTACAAAACGCGCCAAAGCAAGGGCGCAAAAGAAAAAGACGCAGGCGGCTGGTAAGAAATATTACATTACCATGCCCCAGCTCTTTAATAAACCTTCCCCTTTATCTAAACGTTCTTCCACTGCAGATACTTCTACATCTGCCCCTGTTACACAAGAACCTGAGGTGGTTCAACTCGAACCCTCAGAGAATCTGGTGGGTAATCATCCTGATACCCTCCAAGCCTCAGGTAATATTTCTAAGCAATATATTACTGTTCCTTCTTCTATGAAAACTAATGAGTCTTCTAGTGCTCACTTAGTTACTATGTCTACAGGTTCTTTAGGAGCAGGTTCTGAAGGGCACCAAGATGATCCCTTCAACGACTTCATCCTCACGGATGCCGAGCATCAGCTGAACACAGCTGAGCTCCGCAGGCAGTCCGCTGAGAGGAACCTGCTTGAGGCCCGCACTGCCCTCCAGCAGAAGGAGGCCGAGCACTCAGCACAGCTTCAGTCCCTACAACAGGAACTTGTTGCTGCCAAAGCTGCTGCAGCTGCTGCTGAAGCCGCCGCCGCCAGTGCCACTGCTGCTGCCGTCGCCGCGACTCCGCCGCCCACGGCCGTCACCCTCTCCATCCCTTGTCTGGATAATATCCATGACAAGGTGTCTCAAGTTGCCTCCTCCTCCACCAATCTTCAGGCATCAATTGATGACCTGAAGGCCACGGCACTCCCTGCGCTCTTCACCGACATCATCAACAGCACCAACTCTCTCACCACCTTTCAAACAACGGTGGTTCAGAGGTTGGATGCTCAGGAAGCTGCTCTCCGAGCCATCCAGGAGCAGGTGCAAGGGCTCTCCACTGCTGTCAACGCCCTCACCACTGCTCCTGCGCCGCCTCCGTCCTTCACCACGGCGGACAGGGACGTGTTACAGTCCCTGATCACATCGTCCTTCATCCAGCGCAAGGTCCTGGGTGACATGGCCTCTCTCCTCCAAAGGAGTGTTACAACAGCTGCCTTAGTGCAGGCACCTGCTGAGGGGGAGAGACAGCCCCGAGACCATTCAGCGTATTCCCCCTCCACCAACTGGAGAACCACTGAAGACGGGGGGAATAATGAAGACGACGATGATGATGATGAAGATGATGATGATGCTGACGATGACATCTTCATCGAGAAGATCCCTACTGATTCTGCGCCCATTCCAGGGCTCGCACAACCTCAGGGGGAGAACCCTGATGCCGCTGGTACGTCTCTACCACCATCCTCTCCCTCTTCCTCTGATAACCAACCCATATCTTCTCTTCTTAAAACCAAACCTACCCCTGAAACCATCACCCTAGACTCCTCACCTGAAAACTCCCCTCCTAATAACCTTCAAATGGTTATCTACCAACCTCCCAAACTACCCTCTCCAGAACCAACTCCTGAACTCACCTCTGCCACTGAACCTGAACCCTTTAACCAAGCTGATCCTGAAACTCACGATGTCAACTTTGGCTCTGTCACTGGTGACATTATTCGCCTAATGGAGAATAGTCCCAATGAGCAGACCAGAGCTGAACTAGCTAAAATGACCTTCAGGATCACACCCCTTAACCAAGAAACCATTTCTACCCGTCCTACAACCCGTTTCAACCAAGAAGCCTCTTCATCCCGAAACCCTGAAATCCGAGCCACCCCTGAAACCATATGCCTCTCATCAGATGATGAATTCATCTCTGATGACTTCTCTACCCTTGCCTCTTCACCCAGATCACCTCCCTCAAACTCTCCTAGATCTGAAGGTGAAAACTACCCTGACAGTTCCTTTGCCATTGACAGGGATGGGCGCTTAGACGCCGTGATAGAGCGACTCGAGAGTACAAGAGTAAAAATTCCTCTTCGTACCTCTTGTGACTCTGAGTTCGCCTATCTCTCGCAGGAGGAGTACAACGAGGCTGTACAGGCTCAACTAGAGCATAATAAGAAGCAGAAGGAGGCTTTCCTCTCTGCCCAAGCCGCTCGAAGGCTTGCATCGGATTTTGTAGATGAAGATGCTGAAATAAGTGCAGATCCTATTCTTGCACAGAAGGCTGTTCTGAAGGTCTTCAACAAAAATGCAGAGATACAGACTGGAGAAGTGAATGCTGAGCTTGACTGGTGCAGAGATCGGTTACACCTCCGAAAGCATGGTGCTGCCATCTCAGGTATCCATCTTCGCCGATCAAGAGGCAAGAAAGGTAATCCTGGTAAAACCTGGATCACAGTCAAACGCTCTGGAGTAAAGGACGTAGAGCACACTCTGGACAAGTTAGATCGCTACAACTTGTCAGAGTGGAACGAAATCAGATCCCTGCTTCCCAAAGCCAACAAGAACTATCGGGCTGAAGTAGAAGAAGTCATTGAAGGACTTATTGCTCGCATCAGAAGGACAACGGAAATACCTGATGACCTGCTCCAACACTCTCCACTCCTATCTCAGCAGCCTGTTCGAAGATCTGCGGCACCTCTACAAGAAGACCAACTCCCTGTCTTCCCAGAATGGTTGTTAAATTGGACCTCTCGATGTTGATCTTTCATTCCCTCCTGGAATCTCTCTATTAAAGGGAAACAAGTAATCAGAGAACCTGTTCATGGGCAATGTGTTAGCAATAACTCAATTCTACGCTTTCACGCTTCAGTGGTACACATAGCCCCCCTATGAAATCTTTTGAAGTTCTCTTCATCCCACACAAGATAAGAAAAATAGACAACAAAGAGATATCCGCACTGTCGGTTATCTTGATCACAGACTTCCCTTCGCGAAACCCCGTTCCTGTTTGTGTCAAGACTGAAACATTAGCGAAGAATCTGATAGTTAGTTGTCTTGTAATTTTTTTTTCTTTCAGTATTTATATGTACTATTTTTTTCCTTATCTTGTAATTTTTAATGAGATTAATGGAATGCAATTCAGTGAATTGTACTTCTTTCCCATCATAGTACTGAAAAAAAATCCCTCAAAACAGAAAAGGGGGGACATGTCCTTTATGAGTTCTATTTCCTAGGGTTTAGTTCTAGACTTAGATTTATTTCTAACTTTTCTAGATTAAGACAATTACTTGTTGTCTTATCATTATCTTTTTAGGGGAGATTGTTGATCCGTTCCTAAGACCTGATGAAATGATAATGATCTGAATCTTTCTTAGTGAATGGGTTTTACTTCTGTTTAGCTTGAGGAATTATCACTGAGTCTGTTCGTGTTATTCCATGTTACTTATGCTGTAACTTAATTTTATAGTTTTTTCAGGATAGGATCAGGGGACAAAACGAGTTGTTTGCAGTTACTAATCCTGTCCACTGAAGTGAAGACCTCCTCCTGAAGACATTAAGATCTACAAAAAGAAATCGCGACGTCGAAGAAAATAGCTGATGACAGGAACAGCATGCTGTGATTGAAGACGGAACTCAGTGATAGCAGTTGTTCACTATCGTATGACACCCTGAAGATTCATCGGATACACGTGCCCCTGAACGCCCCCAGTTTCAGGACTTGTATGATCAGTATCCTGATCCTAAAGGATTAGAACAATGTTTTTGTTAATGCAAAAAGGATAACTCGCTTTTTGAAAATAGTACATAAGGGCGTTACTTTATGTTCCCTCCGTATTTTTGACCATAAGGCAAACTGTTTACAAACTCCTTTTTTGGGCACACCATGCAAAGAGTATTTGTTTATAGTGATAGTCAACAGACCACTCACATTGTGACACGTCACAATAGTAGGTTGCATGCATTTAAGCAGGGTATAAATAGGAGTGAGAGATGTTCTCCCTATTCTTCTTCTCCTAATTTACTCAAGTCCTTTTCTCTTATCCCCTTATTTTCTTTCTTTATTTCTTTCACTTGTGCATAGTGAAAGAATTAGATTGTTTATTTAGACTAATTGTCTTCTCTATTTCCGCAACAACTGTAAATTATATTGTTTATAAAACAAGATTTAAAAGTGAGAAATTTGTGTGATTATATTCAACCCCCCCCCCTTTATAATCCTAAAACACTATCCTTACTTTAAGGTACCTATTGGGACCAACAATATTGCTACTATATATAGGGGTTACTTAAAAAAAATGGGCCCTTTTGTGTTGGGTGGCGGACCGCCCGGCCCCCCTCCCCAGGGCGGCCCGGATATAATGTAAAAGAAAATACACAAACTTTTAAACACACACACTGCATATGGATTTTTATGTAATGATGTTGAGGTTTGGTAGAGGTGGAGGTGGAGGTGGTGGCCGCGGTAATACTGTAGTGACGTGGTGGGGGGGTCGGGGTTGGGGGAAAAAGGAAGATGGTGGATAGTGGTGGGGAAGTGACCCCCGGGGGTGGTCTTTTTTTGGGGGGGGGGGCCGGGGGGGGTGGGGAACTTTTAAAAAAAATTTTTTGGGCCCCGGGCCAAAATTTTACATTTTGATGATTTGAAATTTTCCCTCATAAGGTAAATTTTGAGCAGTGACTCTTCCTTTAATCGCATTTTTTTTTTAAAATTTTTGAACCCCCAAATTTTTTAAAAAAAAAAGGGATGGGGGGGTTTCCTTTAAAAATTTTAGAGGACGTTTGGGTTTTTTGGACATTTTTTTAAAAAAAACCCCAAAAAAAGTATGCAAATCTTTAATTTTTAATTAAAGGTATGTTTCAAAAACAAAAAAACCCCTTAGAAAAAGGGCCTATTAGAAAAAAAATGAAAGATAAAAAAAAAATTTCTGATTAATTTTGTATAAATAAAAAAACCTAAGGTTGGGGTTTATAAAAGAATGGGGATTGCGGGTTGAAGACTAGGGGCTGGGGGTTTTCAGGGGGTCCGCTACGTGAAATTCCCGGGTTTGGGGCGGGCTGGGCTGGGGTCTGGAACGGTTTTCCCCCACACTCTTTCCTCTCTCAATTCCTTTTTTTTTTTTTTTTAATTGTTTTGGGGTTTTTGGGGGTTTAGGGGGGGTTAAAATTTAAAACAGGAGGGTCAAAGGGCTTATTACAGATTTATGAAAAAAATGATGTCCCAGGGTTTTTAGAGGGGGAGGGGGGTTTTTCATGCATACCCCCAAAAACCCAAAAATTTTTAACGTACCCTAAATAAAATACATTAAATATGATGAAATTAAAAATTTTTTTTTAAAGGAAGCAAAATAGCACCCCTCAAACCCCTTTTTTTTAAATTTTTTGAAAATTCACCCAAAATCAAAAAGGAATTTGAATCCAAAACCCCTAAAAGGGGGGAAAAAACTTTAAAAAAAAACCCCCAATACGGGAAAAATACAGGCACTTTGCCCCTAAAAAGAAAATAAAAAACATTTATATTAGTGAGTGATTGAAAACATAGTTTTTTTTTTGTAATTTAAAAAACTTCAAAAGGGGGAAAAAAAGGAAAAAGGGGGACGAAAAATTTGGGGAAATGTTGAAAAAGGGGGGGGAAGGGCCCCGTCTTGTTTCCCGGGGAAAAATTTAAATAAAATTTTTCAAATCAAAGGGAAAAAGCTGTAATAGTAGCAGAGCCCGTGTAGCAATTCCATTTTTTTCCCCCTTCCCCCCCAGTCCCCCTAAAAAAAAAAAAAAAAAATTTTTTCATTTTCCCCAAACTGGTTTCCCCTAAAACAACGCTGAAAATCTGTTTCCCCTGGTCTTTTTTCCAAAAAACCTTTTCCATTTTCATCCAATTTTTCCCAAAAATTTATCCCCAAATTTCACTTAAAACTTCCCAAATTACCCTGGGTTTTTTGACCTATTAGGGGGTAAAAGGGAAAAATTTTAGGGTTCTGGCGTTTAAAAAAAAAAAAAGGGTACCCTTGAAGTTCTGCTTGGATTTTGATTGGGGTTTTTTTTGGGATTTCTTTTTGGGTTCGATTCGAAATAGGGTAAAATATTGTTTGTGTAGGGAAGGGGGGGAAAGGTTTTTTGTATGCATTAATAAAATTTTAAAAGGTGGAGGAATTGTGAGTTTTAAAGTTTGGGGCTCAATTTTTTGGAAAAAAAACCCCTTTTCCCCATCACAAGGGGACTTTCCCCCTGTTAAAAAAAATTTTTGGGTTTCTAATGGAAGTGATGGGTTGTCTATTTCGCTATCGTAGAGGAGTCTCGGTTTTCGGGTCCCCTTGGTTTTTTTGAACTTTAGAGATGAGTCAAAAAAAATTGTCTAAAAAGGGGTCGGGGGCGAAGCATGTGGGAATTTCCCAACGCGGGGCGTTTTCCCAAGAGAGTTAGGCCTGTGATTGGGGTTTTTAACCCCCTTTGGAAAGGTCAATGGTGGGGGTCCCGGCTTCAACGAGGCCGTATTTTCCGCCTTTTAACGATAATAGTAGTAACAGTAGGGGGGGTTTGGGGAAAGGGCCCCTTTTTTGGGGGAAAATTAGCAAACAAGAAAAAAGGGAAAAATGGGGATATGTGATTTCGGTTTAGAGAAAAGGGGGGGTTTTGGGGGGGGGAACATAGGAAGTTGGGAAAAAAGGGGAGGGGGGGAAAGGGGGATTCTTCGAGTTTGGTTTGGGGGGAAATCAAGGGGGTCGGGCGGGTGTCTTTTGGGACGAAGAAGTAAGTTCGATGAAAAAGGTCGAGTCCCCAAACCATAAGAAACAAGTGGTTTTCGCCCGTGCGTATTGTTCTTGAATCGGGTGTTGTTTTTTTTTGATACTTTTTTATTGTTTGGATAGTGGTGTGTTTGGTACCCAGTGGGACCCCCTTTTAAAAAATTTATTCGTTTTGTGAATGGTTTTGGGAAAAAAAGTTTTCTTTTTTTTTTTTTTTTTTTCGTTGCCCATAGTATTGGAAGGGGCACGTGATTCCAGAATTTTTGATTTAAAAATTCGGATCGGTTGATTATTGTTATAAAACTTTATGGTTTTAAAAAAAAATTTTTTTTAATTTCTCGAAAAAATTTTTTAAAGTACATTTTGGTTGCTTGAAAATTTAAAAACTATTTGTGGGTTCCCCTTTTTTTTGTCTTGTCTGGTTTAATGTTTCTTAACCGTCTTAAGTTTCCTTTTGATATTTATGTTATTAAGTTAAAGGTTTTTTAAATTTTTGTTTGGAGCAAGGTTGGGGGTGGGTCTTGTAGTTTTGCTTCTTTGGTTTAGATTTTGGATTTTAAAGGGCCCCCCCTTTTTGGGTTTCCCTTTTTTGTCTTCAACCCAAAGATTCAACTTTAGTAGGTTTTCTAGTAAAATTTAGTGGTAAGCTTTCTTAGAGGCCCGCAAATCTTTTTTAGTGTGGGGTGTGATTTTTTAAATTTTTTTGGGGGGTTTAGCAAGAGGTAAGGGGTGGACACCCCCTTTCGAATGAGTTTAGAGTTTCCTGTACCAAGCCCCCCTTTATTCTGGAACACAAAATTTACCTCCCTATGTGGACAGGGGGATAGTTTGTTTTGGAAAAGCTCCAAAAGGGTGGGCGGGGAAAAAGATTCTAAAAAGGGTTTCCAAAAAATATTTTTTATTATATTGCATGGTGCTATGTCTATGGGGGAAATATGACCCCTGAATAAATTGTTTAGTTTGGGGGGTTTTTTTGTGGTATTGAGGAAAAACCTTACTCTTTGGGTTTTTGGTCAAATCCCCGCATAATTTCCTTTTTTTTTTAGGGGCGGGGCTCTTACAGCTAACGTTATCCACCTTAAATTTCAAAATTAAGGCCCCAAAAAAGATGTAGGGTCTGGGAAAAAAATTTAAAATGGTTTTTTTTGAACTCTTTTCTATAGTTTAAAAGTCTCGGTTTTATATTTAAAATGTAGTGAATGCAAAATGTTGCTCCCCCGAGAAAAAAGGGTTTTTTTTTTAGAACCGATTAAAAGGGGGGGGTTTTGGGGTTATTATTTATAAAATTTATGGCTTTTTCGTTTAAAAATTTTTTCCCAAAATTTGTGTGTCAAAAAAGTTTTAAAAATGTTAAATTTCTTTGGGCTGTACAAAAAAGCAATTTTTTTAAAATTTTGGTTTTTTTTAAAGGGGGGGTTTATATTGGTTTTTTGGGGGATTTGAGATTGTTAATACCATTTTCCCTGTTTTTTTTTTTTTCACTGATTTTATTACCCGTTACATCTCCCTTCTTGCCCCTTTTTTTTTTTTGTTTTTTTTTTTAAAACCCCCTGAGGCAAATCCCCAAAAAAAAACCCCCCGATTTTGAGGGTACTTTAATGATTAATTTAGATTTTGATCAAAAAGATTTTTGGTTTAAAGGGGGTCAACGTCCCCAATTCCCCAAAAATTTGTGATATTGAAAAAAAAAGGGTCACTGCCCAATCCCCGCCTTTTTTCACTGTATTCTTGGAACCATTTGTCGAGTCCCTTTTTTGATAGGCACGTGAAGCTGAAAAACCCTGTTCTAAAAAGGAAAAATGGAAAAAACTGTA
>JARYMX010000347.1:0-31487 GCA_030169165.1 Centaurea solstitialis | reverse complement strand
TGGTAGCCCATGTTTCCCAAAAAGATAAAATCTCGAAAGAAAAAAAGGAGCTAATCATTTAGTGGTCATATGGGGTAATAAAACGCCGAAAGTTCCTGAAAAGACATGACATGATGGTTCCAAAAGAACCTCGGGTCCCTAAAAATAAGAGATCTCATAAATTATAGCATGTCTAGAAAGTATGGAATCGGAAAAAAACCGGGCGTCGATGATATTTTTAATAAAGCGCAAAAATGAAATTGAAAATAAAGAGGATCGTAAAAATCTGTCAATAAATAAAAAATTTGGCCAAAATAGAAAGAGCAATGAGGAAAAATTAAAGGGGAAGTTTTGGCCCTGTTGTTGTGCTTAAAACCTAGGGTATTAATGGGTCTTTATTAAAGGCTAACGAGGAAATAAAGTTGTGAGTTAAAATGGACAAGGATTCTAAAAAGACCCAGAACTAATTTGGGAGATTATTTCCAGTGGTGGTGCAACAATTCCCCAAATTCAAATAATTTGGGTAATAAGAATGAATTTATAGGGTTTAAATGGATGTCATGACAACTATATGTATTATTATTTGACATGATATTTAATGAAACCCCTGAAGGTTTGAAACTCCCTAAATCATGAAAAGAAAATTTCTCGAGACATTATTCAATTATGTTAAATAGCCTTTTTGGGTTTTGAAAAAATCGGGGTTTTTTCGTACAATCCCCTCGAAAAGTATTTATTTAAAAAAGGGGGTTAAAACCCCTGATTCTTATGCTATGTTTTTTCAAAAAAATTTTTGGATTAAATATGTTAAATTTGTTGTTTATGGGGTGTTTTTGAATAAATAGGAACTCTTGGTGGTTCCCTAGGGAAATAGAGTTTTTTAAAAAAGGGGTTTTGGTGAAAGCCCTTGGGGAAAGAAAGTTTTGTTTGGGTTTCAGATCGAAAACCCCTTAAAAATGGGAAAACCCTTTGCACTAAAAAATATATGAAAAGGTGTTGAAAAGGTTTTACATGGATAATCACATATTTAGACCCCCATGGGGTGAGGTCACTTTTTGTTGAAAAAGGGCCCTTTTCGACCTCCCAATGTGATGAAAATATCCCTTGGTCCTGAAGTACATAGCTGAGTGATTTTGGGGGCCTAATGTTTCTCGTGGTACACTAGCCGATATTCATTTTTTTAAAAATTTATTAGCGGATACGTTCTTCCCTACAAAGGACTTATTTTTTTGCCCCCATCAAAGGAAAGTTTATATGGTTTTGTAGATGCCGGATACCTGTGGATCCCAACCGGTCGCCCCCAAACCCGGATATGTTTTCCCTTATGGGGGGGTAAAACGTTTTCGTGGCTTACACAAAGAGACTATGGTAGCCAATCGTCCAATCACCCCGAGTCTTAGCTTATGAAGAAAGTGGGTGTGTTTGGTTAAAAAAAGAATTCAACAATTCGGGGATCATGCGTATCATTAAGATAAAGAGCCCGAAGATTGTTAAGAAATGCGCTTGCTTTCCCCAGCTAAAGGAAAGGATATATCAAGGAGACAGCCCAAGATATACTTTAAAGTTTTTTTTCCCAACTGTTTGCAAAAAGACGGCGAATATATCAGAAAGTTGTTCGTTGAGAATAGTTGTTTATTCCCCAAGTCATTTCCCAAAATTCAATTTCAGAGATGGTTTCATGGTTGGGATGCGCCGACTTAAAGATCAGTGATTGATTATCAGGGGGAGAAAATAGTGTTGCACTTTTTTTCCCTTTGGGTCTGGTTTTACCCCACGGGTTTTTTCCTGAAAGGGTTTTTTAAATGGGCAAAACCCCCAAGGTTTTGGGAGTAATATGTATTTTTTTCCCTTCACAAATTTTTTTCCCCAAAGGGTTTTACTTAGTAGGTTTTTAACGAGGGCATAGTACTTTACTTGCATCCAAGGGGGGGGTGTTTGGAATAAATTTATAATTTGGAATTACCATATGTGTATTTTCTTTCTTAGGGACAATAAAATCTGTATTAATATGTACCCCTTTTGAATAATAAACAAGCTTTAAACCTTCACTCTCTCTCTCTCTTTCCCGATTTGTTTTCTCTTTATTCTTTTTATATTTATAAAAGAAAAATCAATATTGATTATATATTGGTAAATTTGTTCCCCCTTTTTGGGTTTTAAAAGTTTTGTTATATCCCTTAAATGGGTATTTTTAAAGTACATCCCCCAAAAGAAACTAGATTTTAAAAATGTTTCTTTTTGAGCAATTTTCCCCCTAAATTTAAAACCCTTAAAAAAAACATGGTAGAATTAAATTGGATAAAATGGGTGAATCAATTTTTAAAGTTTTTTTTTCCACCTCGAGGCTAGGGGATTTTTTTAAGGTATCCCAGGGTTTGCCGATAATCCCCACAAGGTTCACCGACAGCTAAGCATGTATCCGAGTTAATCCTCAAAGGCCACTCTTGAAGCGCCTGAAAAATGGGTAGAAGGGTTTAAAATAGCCCTTCCCCCCCCCCCCCAAACCTTAAACCAAAACACCCACCTTGGGGTTTTAGGTGGATGTTTATGGGGTGGATTGTTACTTATAATAAGGTTTAGGTGGAGAATGTTGATGGGGGGTTGTAAATTTGTCGGTAAGTCGGTTGTTAGAGAAGTATAAATAGGAGGCATAGCGGAAGTTTTAGGTATTTGTAATGATTTGGTGTTTGTGTAACCTTTAGGAGAGTTTTTGCTCCAGAAATCCATAGTGTCTAGTACCATTTGGTTATGAACGAATAACAAATCTTTCCCCTAGTTTCTTGATAATCGGTTAGCAATTCGTAAGAGAGGGGATTGCTTTGGAGTGACCTAATTTATGTTTATACAGTTAGACATAAATTTTGAAAAGTGTGATAATTTAGGATGGTCAAGTATCAACACTAATATTTGATATTTTTTTTATTTAAAATTGTAATTTTAATGTCTTCTTAAATCGCCCTAAAGATGTGTGGTGTTTTCACACTAAATAGTCCTTTTTATCATTTAGATGGTTTATTAAGCGCCCAAACCCGGGAACGGCAATCTATTCAAATTATATAAGACAACTTGATCGATAAAAACAACTTAACCCCATAGAATTAAGGCTATTTTTTTGATTTTTCGTTTGATTTTGAAAACTTTGGTTTTTATCATGAGGATGGTATCTTTAAATCGACTTGTATCCTATATCGTGCACATCGAAAATTAGATACCATGCTCCAAATGTCCCATCCGATTCTACAAACCCCATACGTCATACTTTAAATTCGTTGGAGTTTATTTGCTTCTTCTAACCGTTTACATTTAGTGTTTAAATCGGTAGTTTTCCCTGTTACTCGGTTTGTCGGTAAGAAAGAAAGAAAGACATAAGAGATGGCAAAGAGAAAGGTGCAGAGTAAACATTATCCGCCGGATTATGATCGGCAAAATTCCAAGGAGCCGTTATGCCCAAGAATCGACAGATAAAGTAAGAATGCTACTTCCAATGAGCATTCGCTGCAGCACGTGTGGAAACTACATTTACGAGGGTACCAAGGTCAATTCACGTAAGGGAAAAGTCGAAGAGACGTATTTGGTATTCGGATATTCAGGTTCTATTTTAAATGCAACAAGTGCTCGGCTGAGATGATCATTAAGACGGACCCCCAAAACTCCGATTATGTTGTCGAGTCTGGAGCTGCGAGAAATTTCGAGCCATGGCGCGCAGAGGATGAGGTGCGATTGGTTCGAGATCGAGGCTTTTCCATCCAGACACGCACATACATCGTACCCCTCCCATCTTAAACTAGATCGATACGTTTTTTGTTACTTTAGTTATCAATTTTTTAACTGAATGTGGATATTTTTGTAATTTTACACATTTTGTAATTTTTTATATTATTGTATGCTATTCATAGAGGAGTGAAATCGATCGAGAATGAACACCACTACAAATCCATCAAAAACCATCCCCATCGAAAACCATGCAAAGTCTCGTTAAACACACGTTTGGAAGGTGTAGTACCGGTCTTTTTTGACAGAATGTGTGGGAAACAATTTTTCCAGAAAATTTTCGAGGACCTTTTCTGTAAAAAAATCTGTCAAAAAGAATGTTTCAGACATAAGAGTCATAGATAAAGGAAAAAAGGGGAGAACGGGAATAGAATAGAAAAGAAACTTTTACCAATAGATAATAACCTTAATTTTTAAAATTTTGTTGTTATAGAGTAAAAAAAAATTTAAAACCAAATCGATCAAATGTTGTCTTTTTAAACCGGTTGGGTTTGATGAGCTTGATGGTTTGTTTAGGGATGTTTGTTTTTTACTAGAAGGAAATCGATTTAGCAAATGGAGAAAAACGGTTGATAAAATTGAACATTCTAGTTTCAAAATCCCCCTCAAATTTCTAACGAGACGGTTTTTATGTAATTAATAAAATATGTTTCTTTTATCTTTAGAACAATGTTGTTTTTAATCCCTATGTTTTCATTTGCTTTATTTTTCCCTTCACTCTATAGAGGCGTGTAAACTCGAATGACTTGAAATCAACCCAAAAAGGTTTTTATCCAACCTGTATGCTCTAAAATCCAACCCAATATATAGAGGGAATTCGAATAGGTGAGTTTGTTTGTTTTACTCGATCGTCAAAACTCAAAATAACACACAAAACATTTATTACACAAATGATTATTTATCAAATTTACCTTTAAAAAAATCCTAAATTCTTGTTTGATTTTATTATCGATCATCAATTTTATAATCGATTAAAATATATCATTTTGCATTATGCTATGCCGATTCCATCGTCTTAAACTGTACCGCATCTCCACAGTACCTAAAATAAAGAAATGAAGGATTTGTTTTATATATTGCTTACACAATTTTTACCAAAATAAATAAATAGAACAAACTCAATAGAAAATAATTTTAAAACAAAATTATTACTTTATAAAATTCCATGGAGTCGGTTAAAAAAATTATTATATCCATGAACCTTTCACTTTTAAATCGCAATTTGCCCACATTCTGACGCCTTTTCAGGTAATCATCTTTGGACTTTGTTTAAATTTTTCCCTTTTTATGTTAAAATTGGAATAGGGAAATCGATTGTTGGTCTTTGATAAATTACTATTACGTCCAAGAACATAACTAATCAAAGCCCAATTTTCTTGGGGTTGTGTTTTAAATCGGTGTAGTGAATTTGATGGCAGAGAGAAAGGTGGTGAATAATATTTTCCGTCGGTTTCGATGGGGGCCAAAAATTCCGAGGAGGCGTGTGCCCAAAAACGACAGATGAGGTTCGAATGATGCTTCGATGAGATTCGCAGCGCACGTGTGGAAACTACATTTACAAGGGTCCCAAAGTTAATGCAGTAAGGAAGAGTTATGGAGGGACGTATCTCGGGATTGGGTATTAGGTTCTACTTTAAGTGCCCCGAGTGCTCGTCTGAGGATTACCATTAAGACGGACCCACAAAACTTGATTACGTTTTTCGAGTCTGGAGTGCGAGAAATTTCGAGCCTTGGCGTGCAGAGTGATGAGGGCGTTTTTGGTTTGAGATCGAGTGAGGCTTTTACCGTGCAGATACAATACGCGATACCCTCCCGTTTTACTAGATTGAAAACGTATGTTTGTTACTTGTTATGAACTTTTTTGTAATTGAATGGGATATTGTTTTTTTATTTGTACACATTTAGTAATTTTTATGTTTGTATATAGATGAATTTAGCAGCAAACTAAAATTTCATTGCAAACGTGAGGAAATCGGGTTTTTGTCTTGACATTAGGGTAAACGGGGCGGGGTGGGCGGGTAGGGTTTATCCATAGGGCCCTTCCGGTTTGGGGGGTATCCCTAATTTATCCAAAACCGACCGGGCGGGTACCGCCCCCGGCCGGATCGAAAAGAGCGGGTCCCATGGTTGGGTTCACGGGTTTCCCACATTTTGTGAATTTTTTGATGTACACAAATTTATACTAGAAAATGAAGTTATTTTGTGACAAATTAACCACAATTACCCTAAAAAATATTGAAAATGAAAAAAAGTTCGAGGATTATGTCGATATGATATGCAAAAATGATCTACAGTAAATTGACAACAAACAATGGGAGTAGGGCGTGAATAAAGAAAACACGGTTTGAAAATAAAGATTTTTTTAAAGTTAGTAATTTTTAAAATAAAGTTTTAAAAAATTTAATTTCTTATAAATTAATTATATAGGGGCGGGCGGGCCCCCCCGGGGGGGGCCGGGTGTAGATTTTGAGAACGAACCGACCGCGATTTAGCGGCCCCTTATTTTGGGTTTTTGGGTCACGGTTGCTCGGGTATCGGTTTTCCGGTTTCGTAATCATATGGATTGGTTTTTGGTTTTTTGAACCCCCCTTTATGTGACATATTCACTTAAATATTAGACATAAGGTACCCCAAAATGATAGTTTTTAAGTTAAGTCATACAATGATAAAATTGACAACTTGGATACATTTTGATGTAGTTACCATTTAAAAATCTTGGAATATATGGATTTTAATTTCATCAATTTTAGGAGGAAAAACCAAACCATTTTTAAAAGGAATGTTAGGGTTTAAATCCATATTATGTTTAGATTTCAATTTCATTCCAGAAAAATTAAAAAAACTTTAAAGAAACTTAGTCAACGAAATTGAACATTTAAAATTTCCCAAATTTCCCAAATGCTAAAATTTCTAATAGAGACGGGTACTGCACAACTTTTCAGGCCCAGGTGCTTTAAGCATTTCCCAACAGCTTGCTAAATTTTTTCTATAAAATAGAGAACAGTTAATCTCTAAAACATTACAGCTTTGCTATTTTAGAAACAATCTTTACTTATATTATTAAAATATTCAATATATTTTAATTTTCAATAAAAATTTAAAAAACTATTAAACAATTGTGGAATGAATTAAAAATATTTTATCTTCCTCATTATTAGAGATTTTGGAATCTCTAAATTTAGAGAAACTCAATTTTTTCTTTTTTTACCCTCACTTTAGCAATGTGTTGGGCATTTTAGAGAAAAAAACCTTCAATTTTTATTTTGCCATGTTGTTGGGATGCTCTAAGCCCGCCTTAAAGGACGTTTAGTTTTTTAAGTAATTAATAATCTATGATTGTCTCTATCTTTACTAACCTTTTTTGTTGCGCATTTTATACCCTAGCTTTCATTTGTTATTTTTTTCCCTCCACTCTGAGTGTGTTAAAACTCGAACGACTTAAAATCAAAACCCGGGAAAAAGTTTAAACCTGAATGCCCTTAAAATCGAACCAGATTTTTAGGGGGAAATTCAAGTTTGGATTTGAGTTTGGTTTTCTTCTACCACTGTCCCCAAACCAAAATACACACACATTTATTATTAATGTATCAAGTAACAAATTATCTTTTGAAAAAATCCTAAGTAGGGAAATTATTACTAATTCATAAATGGAGTTGATTCATCAATTAACTGTAAGGGCATCTCAACGGTTTCTCTAAAATATAAAAAAAAAGACTTGTTTTTATATTGTGACAATTTTTCTTAATGTTCTCTAAAATTCAAAGTTTAGAGAATTCTCTAATTTTAAAGGGAGATGATATAAAATTCATTATTTTATTCATTTCTGGGATTGCATTAAATATTATTTAGGGGAAAATTTCGTCTTATCAACAAACTTCTATTAGGTTTATATATAGGAAAAAATTTTGGGTAGCCATTCAAAAATGGGGAAACCCACTTTTGGGCCACTCTCTCCACGTTTTCGCAAAATAGCCCCCAAGTGCCGTAGCAAAGTCGCCGGAGGCGATCCCTATTTCCAGCAAAAAAACGCCGTTTTCCGGGAGTTTTTTCACCCCGGGACCAAGTCCCCCAAGTGAGTCGCCGGAGGCGCTTCTTCTACTTTAAAACACCCCTGAATTTCAACTTCGAAAAAGTGACGAAATTTGGTCCCTGACTAAGTCCCCCCGGCATAAGTGCCGGAGGCGACTTTGACTTTAGTTGCCCGGGACACGTGTCGGACTCCTGGTGCACCAAGACAAACCGTTTTCTTATGTTGACCAACTATTTTCCATCTTTTAAAAAACTCCACCCTCTCACTCTTTTTCCCTATCTTTTCCCTTCTTTTCACTCTCTTTCCCACTATCTCTTTCATTCTTCATCTCCTTTTATCTTCTCTAAAACTCTCTTTTTTTTCTATGGCTTCTTCTTCAAACCCCCTTTCAAGGTTTAAATAATGCCAGAAGGTTAGAGAACGTGGAAAAGACTATCGAGGAGATGGATGGCTAGAAAGCACGCAAGAGCTACTAAAACGCAAAAAAGGGATTCCAGAAAATCATCGACGGAAGAAAGCGCTGATAAGGTCGACGAGGAACGAGGGTTCAAGCGGAAAAAGGCCAAAAGTGGATTCTTTGGACGTGGTTCCATGATTGGAAGAGCTCAAGACAAGTTCATCTTGGTTGGCACCCTTAAGGGAAATATCCGGATGATAATTTAGAAAGTATTATGTTTTTCCTCAAGTTATTTGCGCATTTCTTTTATGATGTTTTGTTTTATTGGTATCGGTTGTTTGAAAAACCCGGATTTTTATGTAGAGTTTATGTTGTTTGTGTTAAAAATGTTTGTGGTTTTTTTTAATGTGTAAATGATTTTTAAACCTCTTGAATGTAACTTTAATGTCTAGTTATTTAACGTTTAATTTTTATTAGGTACCTACATAATAAATTATAAATAATTTTAGAAAAAAAACATATAATGTTGATATTTCTTAAAAAAAAAATATCAGTAATAAATCTAGAAAATAAACATAAAATATTGAGAATATGATTGTGTCACACTAAATAGAAATGTTTATTAAGCAACGAATGTTTTAAAAGGTACACACTTAGTAATTAAACTGGAAATCTGTAAAGACTATGCTTCTGATGTTCGTGTGGCTTAGCATGGATCGTTGACTGCTTCGCTAGACGCTGAAACAATGGACATGTTTTCACTCTTATGTCTTTGATCGCCCCCCTAGGGCACTCTTAGAGAACCCTTCCCCATGAGATGGGCAAACGAGCATTGAATTCGGTTTCCGACCGTCTCTTTTTATTTCGGTGGACGAACGGATTGAAAAAGGGGTGTCGGGAAATGCCACGTTTCAGGAGGAGAAGGTTTTATTACCAATGTATTTTTCCCTTGTAATTTTCGGCTTGAATAGGCACTCAACCAAAGAGTAACAATCCTATTTAGTCTTTTTGCAACAGCGTTTGCATAAACCGCAGGCAAACCGGACAATGCCATTGTCGACATTACAATATGTTGATGCTTTGTCCACGTTTGCTTTCCCTGCCACCGTCGTGTCCTCCCTAGTTGTAGCCAATCCAAGAGCAGTCCATGTAATGGATTTTCCCAAACCCCTTTCCAAAATCTTATGTTGACCCCTTGGTAAGGGGTGATCAAGTATCTAGAAAATAAATAATAACATACAATATATAAAAGGGTTACAAATAAAAAAACATAAAATTTTCATTTAAAATTGATTAATAAAAGTTTTGCTAAACCTGCTTAGCTCGACAAAGAAGTCCCCACTCTTGTTGGAATGCTCTAAATATTCGATCAGTCGACGATAGTAACCTGCGTGCAAAACTGGACATAGCGTTTATTGACTCAGCCATTGGAGTCATTTAGTTGTACCGAATGCCAGGAAAATAGACCCTTGACCATCTTTCCCCCCAAACCCTCCCCCATCAATGGGGCAGTCAGGTATGGCGACTCGAAGATATCATCATTTGGTCAACACTCAAAAGTGTTGTAGGACTTGCATGCCTTCCAGTATGGGTCTTAAAAACTTTATTCGGGCACCCCGGATCTCACGTTCATCACCAAGGCGACACATAAAGCGTGATGTGAATTTGGAAAATTGTGGTGATAGCGACGTTTATAGAAGCAGCCTGTTGAAAACACCAACCTTTCTGGTCACCGATGCATGTTTAAGTGGTCAAAAACCAAGCCCACTCATCGGTCCTAAACTTACTCTCAAAGGGCAAGGGGCACGATGTTGTTGTTTTGCCTGGAAAAACAGAACATAGTACCCAAATAAGGCCCTTTAGGTGAGCGCGTTATGATAAGGACACGCGTAGTTTTGAAAGAAGGTATGGATTGCATAAACACAAAGTAAACATCGTATTTCTAAAATTCATGGAGTAAAGGGTCTTATAAAATTTAAAGTGGTGCTATTTCTATACGTACCGTACACCAAGGGCACAAAATTCTTCAAACGCCCTTGGGGTGTCTACCCTTATTGAAGTTTGTGTACCGGATTTGTAAGTTGGTTTTACAAAAAGGGGGGAGCCTGGTAAACGACCCCAAAGGGTACCTTGATTGAATCAAGGCATTCCATCTGCACGCCCTTTGCAAAACCGATAGATAAAACCAAATGTTGGTTAATATCATCGACAATTCCTGGGTTGATATGTTCTGTTGGCTTGAGGAATTTTTTTTTAATGCACCAATACCTTTTTTTTGCTTGACGGTGATTGGAGTTTAGCTGGGTTCGAGGAACAAGTGTGTCGTCATTAAGAAACGTACGTGAAACATCCGTGTTTCACCACCTTCCTCGGGGTCATACGCCTGGGCACAACCATGTTAACGCACAAACCTCGTACCTGGTTGGCTCGAATGTGCGTCCGATGCTTTAAAAACCCATTTGTAGGCACTTGATCAAGCTCAAAATCATTTCATTTTGTTTCAAAAAACTTGACTTTTTTACCCTTGAATACGATTTTTAAGGTATGTTGGTTTGTCGTCGTAAGAGACTTTGGGTTGGCCCGAAACAGGATTCAAAATAATCATTTAACTGCTCTCAAAGTGACCCCTTCGCATTTCTCTGTTTTTCTGTCTTTCCTCGTTTCTTCATCGTCATCTAAAGTAATACCAGCGAAAGACAATTTGAAAAATGGCTTCTTCGTCAGCACATCCCTATTGGTTGTACGATCTTCTCTTATAAAACGTTGTTGTTGTCTTTTTGGTTTTTGTGTTGTGTGTTCTTGAACGCCCATGATCATAAAAGTCATTAAGACCATATGTATGATCAGATATTATGTAGGATTAACGGTGGATTGGGACTCGTTGGGCTCTTCTTGGGTGTAGTGTTAGAAGTACACCCCCATCACACATCGAATATCGACGTCAACAAATTGTGTAGGAGGTTGAGGTGGTTTGCTGAAAATTTCCCATGAAGCCTAACATCTTCATCGTCGGTTAAAAAGTATTTCACATCGTGCTTATACACACCTTGTTTGACCAACGACCATAATTTTCCATTTTTTTTGGAACATATTGAAGCAAGTGTTTATGCGTATTGTTTGAAATTAACGTTACACGGTACTAACCGTTTCATCAGTACAGACATATCCACCCTTGTTTCGTTCGACCCTTTCACCATTGAAACGAGGATTACCTAACTTTATCAACATTAGAATCATTTTTTAGAAAAATAAGAAAGGTGTGAAAAGAACAAGGAAGATGAATGAAGTGAAAAAGTTTAAAGTGAATATGTTGCGATTGAGTGTTTGTTGAGTGTGGAGTTCTACACTGTTCATTTTAATGGATATGTGGACAAAATCCTTTAAAAGAATAATGTCTACGAATTATCAGTGTTGGTCTTTTCATGCCAGATGATTATTGTAAGGATCACGTGAAGAGTTGTACCAACGTCTTAATGAGGCGGGTTTATTACAGTATGATTATTGTAGTCATTTTTATTTCCCCCTGTAGTTTTGTAAATCTTATCTTTATTATTTGACCTTTGCCAGATGAATTATTGTAAGGATCACGTGAAGATTTGTACAAGGTCTTAATGCTTGCTTTTTACGATGAATATTGTATGATCATTTTCAGTGTTGTATCTTTTTTAACCCCTGTAGTGTTGTCATCTTATCTTTATTATTTGACCTTCATCAGATGAATTATTGTTAAGGATCACGTGAAGGTTTTTACCAACGTTTAATAAGCTGGTTTTTCCGTATAAATTTTGTACTGTCATCTTATCAGTGTTTCATCTTATTTCCCTGTGTGTTGTATCCTTATCTTTATTATTTTTGACCTTCATTGCCAATAAATTATTGTAAGGACAGTGAAGAGTTGTACCAAAGTCTGTAAAGGTTTGAAAGTTGGATGATTGGTTCTTCATAAGGTGATGGTGTAGTACACTATTGCTTTTATCATGTTTTCAATAAAATCGTCCTTTCTTTTTTGTAAGTATCACGTGAAGGATTGTACCAACGTGTTGTATGACTAAGGCTTTTATCAGTCAATTATTACTCATTGTTCATGTTTAGATTTTTATGATGTATGTTTTATTCACCTTTTTTTTACCTCACTTTAAGGTTTTACACGTGTTGTATGCTATTTATCTTCACCATTGAGTCGGAATAACATTCATTAGATAGGGTGTTGTATTTAGTGTAAGTATCTTTAGACTGAAACAACTGAATAGGGAAAAACAGGGAGGGAATAAAGGGGAAATAACTTAACTTTGTTAGTAAATAAATTGAACCCTCCTAGTCTGCTTTTGGGTCTTTAAAAGGCCAACACGTTGGGGCCGGGTTACGCAAGGCAATTAAATTTAACAAAAAATCAGAAACCGGTGATCCCAAATATTAGCTAGATTCGCCAAGCCTCTCAGGATTAAGTGTTAAGCCTTCAAAATTTTGGATTTGCTGAAAATAAGGGCCCCAAATTATGGTAAATCTGGATTGTATTTTACAAACATAAAAAAATTTTAAACCTTTGGGGAAAAATTTCTCTTACGAAAATTTCCATCTTTTGTATAAAGCCCCTTTTAGAGGAAAAAAAAAGATTAATCCAATTGTTTTGAGCATTTGGTTGCTAAATATTTCATGGTTTAATAAACTAATAGTTATAAAGCTTTTAGAGACTAAAAAAAGCTATTTCTAAAAAATTTTTAAAGCAACAAATTATTTTATGTTTTTCCCGTAAAAATTAAATTTTACTTTTTTACAAAAATTTAAATGTAGTTTTATAATTTTTGGTACTTTTTTAAAAAAAGACTAAAGGTTGTTTTTAATTAACGATGTACAGAAAGTCTAAAAACAGAAAGTAAAGCTTTAAAAAAACATTTCTAAACAACCCATCAATACAATTAACCTAATTTTTTAAAGACTGAAGGTAAAAAGAAGCACTTATTTGGTTCCACAATCGGACCAAAATCGGTTCTTTTCGTTTTAACTTGAAATCCACCTGGTTTGACAAACGGAATAACAAACCAAGGAATTCCTCCGAATGTTGTCTAAGACAAAGGGGTCCGTTTGTTAACCGGTCGGATAAGACGGGCTGGACCGACCTAAAATTTTGGTCTCATTTACCACCTTTTGTAAAAAACCAGCTAGACACGTGTTTTTTAATGTCAACAATGAAAAGGTTTAACCTGGGTTTTCCAACTGTTCATAGTAAAGACAACATTAATTATTTTGGAATGAACCCCTAAAAAAGAAATAATGTTGTAATTTAAATAATTAATACAATAAACCAAATTCCCAAAAATATATTAAAACAAAAATTATTCTTTTTAAAAAAATAAATCTCAAATAATTAAAATATAAGATAAAAATGAAGAAATTTTTTCTTTACAAATAAATTAAATTTAAAAACATTAGAAAAAAATTTTTAAAAAATACTTAAAAAACTAACTAAAAATTTTCGTTTAGTAAATAAAATATAAATTTTTTTAAATTTAACATTTTAAATTTAAAATTTAATCATAAATTTAACATTTTAAAAAAAATTAAACATAAATTTAAATAATTTATTAAAATCATAAATTTTAACAATAAATTAACACATAAAAAATAAATCTTTGTAAGATCAAAACTAATAAGTACTAATCTCAAAAAATTTTTTTTAAATTACTAGTATTTACAAAACATTAATAAATCATTTTAAACACTAAATTATTTTACTGTAACTTAAAAGTTAAATTAGAAAATTAAATATAAGCATGGGTTTTCTTGTTATTTTGAACCCTTTCTTTGGTATTAACACAAAATAGTGTTCATTTTTAAATTTGTTCAAGGGTCCACTTTGAAGTGAAAAATTTAAAAGGGGTTAAAATTAAAAGGATAGTGATGAAAGTAATGATGAGAAAGTAAGAAAGATGTTGAAGTTAGAAAGAGATGTGAAGTTTGATGAAAAGGTTGAGAAATTTGGTTTGAGATAATGAAGATGGTGGTGTTATGTTTTTGCGCAATTAAAAAGGGTGGTTTGCTTGTTGGCACAGGGTCAAAAAATAAATCCTGGGATTAATTTTTTACCCTATTTTTCCTAATTTACCCCAAGGTATAGATAAATATGAAGGAATCGCTCGCGATTGTGGGGCCTTGGTCGCCTAAAAAAACGCAACTTTTTTTTTTTGGCGGAATATAAAGGGAGTTGCCTTTTTTTTTCCCCCCCATTTTTGCCCTTACGTGGGATATTTGGGACCGAAAACTAAAGTGCAAAGATTTTCCCATTTTAATTGTAAAAAATTTTTAACTAAGTATTTATTATTTAACTAAATGATATGTTTATATACTGAATCTCAAATTTTCTAAATAAAAAATGATTTTTTTCATATTCCCAAATTTTTATAATGTTCTTTTCTAAGTTGAGACTTAATATTAAAAGATTAAATTATTATTTACATTTAGATTGACTTTAAAATAATTTTAGGGATAATTTGTTACCAAAAAACTTTATAAAGGATATATTATTTATTTCATTTTAATTAAAGTTGAAATACCATAGTTTTTAACTAACAATAATTTTTTCCTTTATTTTTAAACAAAAAATAAAATAATTTTATAGTTTTTAAAATTAATTTATAAACGTTTTTTTTGAAGTAATGTTTTTATTTTTATGTTTAAATCTTAAATTTTAATTTAATTACGTGAGTTTGATTTAAAAACATTTATTTCTTTTTTAAAAAAAAACCCGGGTTTTATCGTCAATAAAATTTTTTAAAAAAAAGTGAAAAATATTTTTCATTCTTTTACTGTAAAAAATGTACCCAAAAATAAAACTATTGTTTTAATTAATTAATCTTAAAAAAAATTTTATAAAAAAGAAACTTAAGTTTTTTTTTGAATGGGTTAAAGGAGTCGGAAAACCATTTTTTTTGGGGAACAAGTATCTGACCTTATCTTCATCGCAAATCCGACGAATTAGGAATTCTCCCCCTTTCAGAATACTTGGATTTTACCATAGAATTTTTTGGGGTTTTAAATGGGTGAATTGGCGGGAAGAAGGTTAGAAAAATACCTCGTTTCATGGGAAAATTAGGGGGGGCGGAATCAATGAAGTTCGAACTTGATGAGCTTGTGGTTTAAACTTTTTAAAGGTCATTTATCTAGGAGAGTTAATGGGGGGATATTTGGTAAATTAGTTTACTCCATATTGGGAGTTATTGAGGCCCCAAAAATCTGATTAGGTCTTCACTAGAGTTTAGCTTTGCAATACATTTAATTAGATTCGATTTACCGTGAGAACCCCAAATACCCCCCTTTTAACAGATAATTTTTTTTTTTTGATTTCTTTTATGAGGGTATGTTTGTTTTTTGTACACATAGAATTTTTATTAATTTTGGTATTGGAAGTTTTTAAAAATTGTTAGGTTATAATGAAAGTGGCTGTAACTAATTCCTTAAATGGAGTAAAAAGGATGCGATTTATTATATTTGAGATATTTCATTATTTTCGTTAATAAACTCTCTAAATTTAAATATTAAACTTTCCGCCCCTTTTTGTAAAATTTGAATTGGCGAGATACAATTATATATAAGGCAAAATTCAAGCTTTGATAAGATTTTATAAGAGTTTTTAGCCCATTTCATTATTTACACTTTACTTAAAATTTATTTTAAGCATTCTTATTTAAAATTAAACTTTATTTCGATGAATTTAATAAGCTATAAAATATAAAGGAAATTTAAAAAAATTTGAAGATTAATTTTACAAACCTTTCCATAACTTTTTTCTGGAAACCTATTACTAACTTTTCATTGGGAACTCTTATGTTATTTACTTATGGAAACATTTAATATACAGGTTGTATCAAACCCCTAAGAAAGGGGGGAAAATTATATGAGGGTGGTCCAAACAGAAAAATAAAAAGGTTAAAGATCGTTAATCCTAAAAAATTTTCTTCTTTAGAACATTAATAGAATATTAAAACCGAAGTGAAAACATCTCTACAAATTTTTTGGTAATCTATAAATTTAAAATCAGGGACCAAAGAAAAAAAAACCAAGTTATTTAAAGGACCAAATTAAACCCTTATCAAATTTCTATATCAAAATTGAATTCAAACAAAATATTATATCAGATAACTAATTTTTATCCCACTTTTCTTTTAATAATTTTTTTAAAAAAAATTAAATTTAAATTTTTTTAAAAAAAAAGGGTTTTTATGAAAAAATTTAATTTCAATATAACGTAAAAATTTCAAAATTAACCACATTCATTCAAAACTTTTAATAAACATAAATAAAAATTTATTTTTATGAAGCTATTCAACATTTTATTAAATTTATACAAAATTTTCATTTTAAACCATGAAATTTTCAAAAGGAACAATTCATAAAATCTTCTTTTTATTTAAAATTACAATCCAAATTTCACTTAAGAAGAAAACAGGAAAATTTATTTCGAACAAATTGATTTAATTAATTTCGATAAATTTAAAAATTTTCATAAGGTCTTTTTTTATTTAAATTGAATTTTTCTTCTTTTTGTGTGCCTATTTACTGAAATTCAAATTTTGTAAGTATTTATTGTTTTTCAGTTGTTTTCCCTCTTTCTTTTCTAATAAAAACATATTCTTTAATCTTTAAGGTCTTTTATGGAGTAACAAAAATTACAGTTCGACACCTTGTTAAATCATGTTTGGAAAAGGGGAAGACCAATACATGTAAAAAATATAAATGGCCGAAAAAAAAGTTAAAATAAATAGGAAAATGGGAAATAAGATGTTACTATTTTTTCCTGAACAATTAAAAGGAGATTTTAAACTTTAGTTATGTCTATTCTTATAATTGACCCTTTATGAAAATTAAAACTTTACTGATTTAAATGGCGTTACCTGCCCCTATTGCCTTTGTTTAAATCCAACTTTTATGGACGGAACATTAATTACCAACTACTCTTATCCGCAATGGGTAACATTGAAATTTTTAAAACTTTGTTTATAAAATAAATGAAATGAACTTTTTTATAAATAATTAATTAATTTTTAAAGATAAAGAAAAGGGTAGATAAATAGATCTTAATGATGCATGAAACAAAAAACTAATTTAAATAAAAATTTTCATAACTTATCCAAAAACTACAAAATTAATTCTTTTTTAAATATTGGAAATACTAAATGATTAAAACCATAAAAATTAAAAAACATCTCAAAAGGGGAAACAAATAACCATCGAAAATCAACTATTTTTTACACTTAAGTTAATGGACGAGTAAATAAGGTTTTTTGTAATTTTCTTATAAACATAAAAAAATTATAAAATCAAATTATTGTATTTTAATGTTCTATCCACCCCTTTAGCTATATTACCGAACATCTACATTAAATTCTAAATTTGGCATTTCCCAGTAAAACAAACAATCAAAATTATTTAGCAAAAGGTTGAAACCCCTGCTCCCAAAACATTTTTTTAAACGTTCCCCCCCAAAAATTCTTCCTTTCAAATTCCCTTTTATTCTTTAAAAACTTGTTAATTGACCCCAAAAAAATCCCCACAATTTAACCAATCTTTCATTATATTTTTAACAACACTCAATACAATTTATATAAAACATAGATTTCAACCATAACAAATATCCCACAAATAAAAACCCCAACCAAAAAACTAAACCTTTTATTCAAAAAAAAAAACCCTAAAATGTGTTACAAACCTCCACCACACAACATAAATTTCCATATACAAAAAATTAAACATAAAAAAAATTCTCATCAAAACAATAATTTAAACCAAAACCACCCAATAAATAAATTTCCACCCTTAAAATTTAACAAAAAGGGGGAATTGGGTTTTCCCGGGGAAAAATGAAAATGTGTAATTGTTGAAAACCCAAACAAGGGTAAAAAGCTTTCTCATAATTTAATTCTCAATTTTACTCCAAACCCCATCCGCACTCATTTTTTCCCCACAAAAAAAAGGGCCAAGCTTTTCCAAAATAATTATCATCTGTCAGTCCCAGGAACTTTTTCCAAAAACAAAACATAAATTCATAAGGGAGTTTTTTGAAAATGGAAATACCAAAGATTCTAATTTAAAATTAATTCAAAAAAAATTTCAAGGGCCCATCGTTTTATTTGTCCCTACAAAGAATGAAAAAGTAGAACTTCTTAAAAATCATTCCCAAAACACACCGAATACCAAAGCATACGTCTCACGAATTTAATTCCCACAAAAAAATTTTTTTTAAATCTACCTCCTTTTTTAAAATTCTAAGTGTTAAAACCCTTCCACTTCCTTTTAAAACCCAAACATGTACAAAAAACATATCATTAGTTTTAAAAAGTAAAAAAGATCTCTTTAACCTACATCTCCCCCCTCCCAGCGGCAAAAATCAAGATGCTACCCAACCCGGTCGGGCAAGCCATCGTCCTCCAGAACCATATCATAACTGCCCAATTCACAAAAACTAAATGGGAACACCACCCTACTAAACGGGCAAAACCCCCAATTTGCCATCGAAAAAAGGATAATATTTACCACCCCCCTTTCCTTCTGCCATGACTTCTACTACCACCTGATTTAAACCAACAAGAAAATTCTAATTAAATTACCAAGATTTTCCCAAATTTACCCTGAAAGATCTCGAATGTCCCTAAATGGTCCAATTTGCGATGAAAGAAGTGAAAAGAAGGTTCGAGGATAACTTTGTTACCACACCAACATACATATTTTGGTTATTAAAGATTCATTAAAACATTCCATTTTAAAAGTTAATCCTTTAAATAATTAGATTTTATTTTAAATAAAATTTTTATTTAAAGTTTAATTTTTAAATATTAAAGAATATTTTATTTTGGGAAATTAATTTTTTTACGAAAATTATATGAAAAATAGGTATAATTTCAAACCATAAATCTTCAAAACTTCTCTATTGAACAGAACTTTACAAAACGTTGTAAAATTTGAAATTCGAATGTTTTCCTAAACTTTAAAATTCAACTATATTCCCCCAAATTTTCCTCAAGTTATTAAATTTAAAAATTTAAAAATACAAGATTATCTACAAAATTAAAACGTTTTTATTAATATAATTATTTGAAAAAACATATTGTTATGTTTGGTATTTTTAAATGTTTAAAATAAAAAATTAAATTGGAAAAAACATTCATAAATTTTGAAGTTTAAGACTTAGGAAATTTTTAAATTTTTTTATAAAAATTTTAAACCTTTTGGAAATTTTTTTGGATATAAAAATTTTTTCCCAAAAAAAAAAAAATTTTTAAGCAACCCGAATAAAAAAGATTTTTTACCTTCCCCCTTTTTTAAAAGTTTAAAAAATTTTTTGAAAAATTTAAAAAAACCCCAAAAAAAAACGCATTTTTTTTTTAGGAAAAATTTGGGGGGGCCCCCCCGAATTTTTATCGATTCCCTTTTAAAAAGAAAAACAAAAAACAAAGGGGGGAAAAAAATTATGAGTATTCAAAAAAAGGGGAAAATACTTTTTTACCCCACTTTTCCAAAACCCATAAACGCCTACAAAAACCAGGAAACCCCCTTTTCCCAAAAACCCCTTTTGGGGTTTTAGCCCACCCAAGTCCCCATAATCCCAGGGGTTTTCATTTTACAAAAACCCCCCGACCACTTTTAAATTTGGCAACAATTCCCCGGGGTAACCCCCCTTTGAAGGCCGGAGGGGGATTTGACTTAAGCCTTAGCCAGAAACCCCGAGAAACCCCCCCCTTTTTAATTTTTGCCAAAAAAAATACCAACCACCCCCCACACCTTTTTCCCAAAAAACCCCCAACCCCATTTTAAACCTTTTCTTTTTTTTCTCCACCCTTTTTTTTTATCAAATTTTTTTTCCCCCCTCTCAATACCCAAATTTACTTTAAAACCATTTTAATTTCAAACCAAATACCAAACCACAAAAACCCCTATTTTTGGCCCCCCACAACACAAAAAAAGGGTTTACAACCAAAAAACAAAAATAAAAACGTTCAAAAATTTTTAATTTTTAACTTATAATTTTCTTTTTAAATTAATTTTTTTTTATTTAAAAAATTTTTGGGGTTTTTTTAAAAAATTTTCTTTATTATATTTATAAAAATTAATTTTTTAAAGAAATTTTTATGGTTTTTTTTTTTCGATTTCAAAAATTTTTTTTTAAATTTTTTTGGAATTTTTGGGGAAAAAAATTTTTTTAATTTTTTTAAAAAATTTTTTTGTTTAATTTTTGGTTTAAAAAGTTAAATTTTTCCCAAAAAAAAATTTTTAAAATTTAAAAAAAAAAATTTTTTTAAACTAAATTTAAAATTTTTTTTTTTTTTAAAATTTTTTTAAATTTTTAAAAAATTATTTTTAAAATAATTTTTTTTAAAAAAAAAAATTTTTTTCTTTTACTTTTAATTTTTTTTTTTTAATTTTAAATTTTTAAAAAAAAATTTAATTTAATTTTTTTTTATTATTTTTTTATTTTTTTTATTTTTAAAAATTTTTTTTAAAAATTTTAAACTTTTTAAATTCAAATTCCCCAAAAATAGGGCCTTTTTACATATTTATTAATACCCCCAAAAATTTTTTTTCCTTTTCTTTTCAAAAAAAATACCCTTTTTCCTTTTTTTTTATTTTTCCCAAAAAATTTCCAAAAAAACCCCCCCAATTTTTTCCCATACACCCACCACCAATTTAAAATAAACTCCCTTTTTTTTTTCCACCCCCTACAACAAAAATTCCTTTTACAAAACCCCCCCAAAAAAAACCAAACCCTTTTAACAAACATCACAAATAACCCCCCTTTTTTTCCTATTTATTTTTCCAAAAATTTTTTTTTCTCTTTTCCTTTAAATTTAAATATATTGGGTTATATTTTTTAATCCAGGTTCAAAATTTAATTCTTTTAATTTTAAATTTTTTTAAAAATTTTTGTATCTTTTTAAAAAAAAACCCCCCCAAACTTTTTTTTTTTTAATAAAATTTAAAACCAAACAGAAAAAAACCTACAAAATTTTTTTAACAAAATAAAACTGACATTTTCAAAAAACTTTAAAAAAAACAAAACAACAAAAATTTTCCCTTTTTTTTTCAATCTTTAATTTCTTTCCCTTTAAAAAATATTTTTAAAAAAACCCCCAAAAAAAATTATAAAAAACAAATCTTAAAAACAAATTCAACTTAAAACCTCTCTCTTTTTTTTCCTCCCCCTTCTTTCACCCCTTTTTCATTTTACCCCAATTTTTAAAATTTTTTTAACCCTCCACTTTTTTTTTTTTTTTAAAATTTTTCACAAATTTTTTTCTTTAAATTTTTTTCCCCCTTTTTTTTTCGAAATTCCATTTTAAAATTCTTAAACATTTAAAAAACCTATAGGGTTTTTTGGGGTTTTTTACAGAAAATTTTACAAACCCCCCCCCCCCCCTTTCTTTTAATTTAAACCCCTTTTTCCTCCCACTTTTTTTACTCTTTAAAAAAAAACAAATTTATGGGGTTCAAAGTTTTTTCCCAAAAAAATGCTTTTTTAAAATTTTTTTTCCTTTCTTTTTCCATTTTTTTTTCCCCCAGCAGTTTCCCCTATTTTTTAACAAAAAGAAACCCCCCCCTAATTTAAAAAACCCCTAACTAATTGTATTTATTCCCCTCTATCTAAAAAAACAAAACCATAAAAATTTACAATCCCAAAATACTTCCAAAAAAAAACCACTAAAAAAACCCCCTTTTAAATAAAAATAAAAAAATTTTTCCCCCCCAAAAAAAATATAAAACCTTTTTAAAAATTTAAACCCCTTTTTTAAAAAAAAATATTTTTAAAAACATAAAACAAAACACCCATTCCAAAAAAAATCAAAATCCAAACTTTTACCTTTTTTTAAATTTAAACTCTTCCTAACCCCTTTTAAAAAACCCCCCTAATCAAATAAAAAAATAAATCATAAATAAAAAAAGAAAAAAAAATTACGTACAAAAAATACTTTAAAAACCCCCTTTTTAAAATTGGTACAAATCTTCAGGTTTTTTCCCAAAAAAATTTTTTGGGGGGCAAAGTAAAAAAATAAAACAAAAAAAATTAAAAAGATAAAAAAAAATAACATACTTAAAAAAAACAAAACTTTTAAACCTTCCTTTATCCTTCAAAAATTTTCCCCGGGGAAGGCAAATAAAAAGTAAAAAACCAACAAAATAAAAACTCTATTCATACTTAAAAACCACCCTTAATTTAAATCTTTATCCCTTTTTAACCCCCCATTAATAAAAAAAATTTTAAATTTTCAAGGAATTACCAAAAATTATCATAAAAAACGTTAAATCCCCCTCAAAAAAACCTCAATTAACATATTCTCTTTAAACTTTTTTATTCCTTTTTTCCTTTTTCTTTTCACCTTTCAAATTTTTTAGCTTTGGTTTTTGTGTAAAGTTTTTTCCTTGTTTCGGTGAAAGGGCGCAAACGGGGGGGTTTGTTGAGGAAAAAAACGGGGTACTTAAAAATTTTTTTTAAAAAAAAACGCATTAAAAACTTTTTCCTAGTTCAAAAGGGTTTTGGGGAAGGGTGGGGGGGGAAACAAAGGGGGGGGTTTAAAAAGGGGAAAATTTTTTTTAAACCCTGGTGGGGCGTTCATATTTCGGAAATAATTAAAATTTTTTATCGATATTCTTTTCTTAAAAAACTCAAAAAGGAAAGGGTTTTACCGTTTCCCGATGAATTAAATGGTTTAAAGAAGACATGGTTCAAAAAAAAAAAAAACAAAAAAAACAAGGGGGTGAGGAGATGTCCAAAAATTTCCCAAACCCCTTTTTTCCCCAAAAAACTTTAATCAAAGGGCAAAAGAACAAAAACAAAAAAAAAAGGCGATTTTTAAAAGGGGAAAAATTATTTTTAAAAACCTTTTTTTTTTTAACCCGGGGGCCCCCAAAAAAATTTCCCTTTAAAGGGAGTTTAAGGGTAAAAAAGGTTTAAGTTTTTGAAACGGAAAAATGAAAAAAATTTTCTTTGGTCGCGGGGGTTTTTTTTGGGCTGGGCCCAAATTCCCCCAAATGGTTTCTTTTTTTTGGCTTTTTAAAAGGGGGGGGTTTGGGATGAAAGGAGGTGGGGAAAAAGGGATGAGTAGTTTTTTAAGAGTAAAATTTTTTTTAAACCCAAAAAAATGTAAGAAAAAAAAGGTTTTTGTTAATAAAAAAACCTAGGGTTTTAAACCCCGGGGTTTTTTTAAAAAAGGGTTTTTGGGGTTTTTCCGGGTGGCGGCAAAAATTCTTTAAAAAAAGGGGGGGTTGGAGGGTTTTTAAGGGTCCGCCATCTGTTTAAACCCAAAAACCCCAAAAAATTTTTGGGAAAAGGGCGTTTTTTTGGAATTTTTTTTTTTCCCCTTTGGTGGGGGTGATAGAAATTGCAATTTTTTTTTAATGTACTTTTAAAAAGTTATAAAACCATTTGATTTTAGTTATAGACCAATTTTAAAATTCCCTTTTTTTATCATGATTGAAAAGGGTTTTTTTTCATTCTTTTTTGATCAAAAAAAAATTTTTCATTTGGAAGGTAAACAAGAAAAAGATTTTTTTTTTGGAAAAAAAACTTAAAATATGGGGAGCCAAATTTGTTTATTAAAAACCCTTAAAGTTTTCCCCAACAATTTTTTAAAAAATGTTTTGTTTGTTTTTTGGGAAGTGGAAAAAAAAAAAAATTTTTTTCCCCCAAATGGAAATCGTTTTAACCTTGGTTTGAAAATTTTTTTCCCCCCCCCCCCAGTGGAGGGGGGGTTTAAAATGGTAGGGTTTAAATTTTTTTGCAGGAAAAATACCCCAAAATGTATCAATTTAAATTTCCAGGGTTTACGGGTTCACCCCTTTGTAAATTTTGTAAAAAAATAGGGTTTGTTTTGGGGTGCACGAGCGACACGTGTCCGGTCAACTAAAGTAAAAGTCGCTCGGCGACTTATGCCGGGGCGACTTAGTGCAGGACAAATTTCGTCACTTTTCGAAAGTGAAATTCAGGGGGTGTTTGTGAAAGTATGAAGAGTCTCCGGGATTAGTGGGGATTGGCGGGGGTGACAAACCGCCGGAAACGGTTTTTGGCTTTAAATGGGAGTCAATCGGGACTTTGCTACGGATTGTATTCGAAAACTTGAATGCAAAAATTTTCCATTTTTAATTCCATTATATTTTTTGTCTTTTAAAACCTTATATAGGAAGATTTTTAAAAGAAATTATCCAAAATATTTAATTTGTAAAACCCAGAAATATAAAATAAAATTTTAAATCATTCCTTAGTTTAGTGGAATCCTAAACTTAGAATTTAGGATTATTAAGAAAATGAGTAAATATAAAAAAAGGGTGTATTTTTATATATTTTAGAGAACTTGAAGATGCCTTTTTCATAAATTAAAAATTTATCCTCATTTAGAATATAAATATATACAATTATTTTTTTTCAAAATGATTAATTTGAATTTATGTAAAATCATATGTGTGTGAAATTTTGGGTTTTGGGGACAGGTGTAGAAAGAAAAAATTACTCTCATTATTTCCCTCTAAATTTAGCCATATTGGGTTAGGTTTAAAACCTTTTTGGAATTTTCTTCGGGAATTAACCAATTAAAGGAACTAATAAAAAATGAAATGGGTTTAAAATGCAAAAATTCGTAAGATTAGACAAAGTGACTATGATAATATTAATTACTTAAAAACTAAATTTTAAGCGGAGAGATCTCCCAAATTGCTAATAATAAAATTGAGGTTTTTTTCTAAATACTCAAGCATAAATGTTCATTAAAATTTAAATTAGTTATTTAAATTTAGAATTTCTTAATCCTTTAGTAGAGATAAATATTAATTTAATTCTCCCCAATTGTTTTTAGTTAAATTTTTATTGAAAAATTAAAATATTTTGAAATTTTAATAATATAGTAATGTTGATTATCTAAAACAAATGTATGTTTTTAGAGATTTAACTTGTTTTCTTATCTGTAAAATATTTAGCAATTGCTGTTGAAATGTTTTTAACTTGGCATGATTGTAGGCTTACCTCTCTATTAATTCTAGATTGAAATTGGAATTTGAATTTCAATTTGTGAAAATTTCTTTATGTTTGTTTTATATGAACATAAATTAAACTATTTGATTTAAACCAATTTCTTAGGTTTGTTATCTTAAACTTTTCATATTAAAAACAATTGTTATTTAAGCTTTTAAATGTAATACAAATTAACAATTATTTTAATTTGTATAAACTTAAAAATTATCTTATGTTAACATTATGGTTGTAATCGTTGTAAGCAAAAGAGCTTCAAAACATAAAAACGAACATAGTTTCGCCGAGAACTATACTAGCAACCGACCGAAAAAAAAATTAAGGGGTACGCTAATGCGGGTGGTTCTTTCCAAATTTATACGGCGCAGGTACCCCCATATAAAATTTTTTTAGTAGAAATATTTTTAAATTCATTTTAAAAAAAATTAATAAAATTTAAAACTTTTTTTCAGATTCACCTTCATGGTTTTAGGTAAAATTTCACTGTAGATATTTTGCTTATCATTAAATCAGTCAACTTATTATATTTATCTAATTTATGGATAATTTTTTAAATTTTTTTTAAAAATAACATTCATTTAGTATATTATTTGGGTTCATAAAAAATTAAAATGTGGGTATCTAACCAACCATGGGTACCTTATTTTCGTCAACCCGGCGGTTAAGCCCGTTCGGTTAAGTCAAAAATTAGGTACAACGTAATATAGTTCACAAAAAACCCCCATCCAGTAAAAATCCTCAAAATCATATGTAACCTGAATCCCTCAAATTTCCTGAAACCTAAAATTTTAAGACTCATACCTAAAATAAACAATAATAAATGTCTGAAATACTAAAGAATTAAACCAATGTGACAAATTAAAAATAAAGCCAATTAATTAAATAAAGTGGATCAAAAATAAAATCCAAGATAAATATTAGGTAAAGGGGGAATGGATGATTATCTTCGAAAACAACTGTTAACCATCTTACCTCTCTGCCAAGGTCTAAAGTAAATTTCTGCAGCAGAAAAAAAGTTTGTCCAAGGTTTAATGACAACTATTCGGATGGTCACTTTCATAGTGAACTGAAAACTTCCCGAGTTTAACAGTCGTCTCAATAACTTTTTATGCATTATTGGACCTTGTAAATGTATTTCCACACGTGCTGCAGCGAGATGCTCATCGGAAGATAATCATACTATCTGTCGAATTCTTGGGACACGCCTCCTCGGATTTTTGCGCATCGAAATCCGACGGATAATATTTATTCCACTTCTCTCTGCATCACTTCACTAAAGATTAAAAAAAAAAAAAAAAAAATTTTTTTAAATAATAATTTTTAATAAAATTTTTTTAAATAATCCAAAAATCGATTTCCTATATCCAATTTATAAAAGGTTGAAGAAAGTTTCCACAAAAAGTTTACCTTAAGAGGGAAATTTAGGAGATTTGCATTGAAAAGAAAGGGTTAAATGGTTATATAAGTTTTTTAACGATAAAAATATAAGAATAATAGTAAGGTATTTTATTAAAAGGTTTTTTATTATGATGTTGAAATACTAATTGTTAAGCACCATATAAGAAATGCATTTAATTTTTTATGTTGGAGTAGCTTGGGCCTTCTTAAATTGGGGAATGAATAATATAAACTTATTTTTAAACAATTTAAGATAATAATGGTTTGAATTGGATATTTTTTTATCCGATAATGATAAATGATATGTGTTATATGGGTGGTTGTATTTTTGATTTAAGACGAGGAAGCACAACAAACACCTGATTTCTGATTCCTTTAAAAAGGGTTGGATTTTGGCATAAGGTTTGGAATAAACTTTTTTGGATCATTTCAGTCATTCGAGTTTACCACTTAAGAGTGGGAAAAAAAGCAAATTGAAAACTATAGGCATTAAATAACAACAATTTAAAGTAGAAAGGATAATCATAGTTTATTAATTACATAAAAAACCGTCTCGGTTAGAATTTGAGGGCATTTTGAAACTAGAATGATTAATTTATCAACGTTTCTATTCATTTGCAAATTCGATTTCCTTCAGTAAAAACAAACATCCCTAAAAAAAAAGCTCATCAAACCAACCGGTTTAAAAGCAACCAATTTAATATTTGGGTTTTAAATTTTATTTACTTATAACAAAAAATTTTTAAATAAGGTTATTTTTATTGGTAAAGTTTCTTTTTATTTTTACGTTCTCCCTTTTTTCTTATCTATGACTCTTGTGTCTGAAAATTTTTGAAGATTTTTTAAAATTGAAATTATTTTTTAAAAATTAAAGTAACAAAATTCTTAAATTAAAACTTTTAACAATTTTCTTGTTCTTTATAAAACCCTTTTTAATTTTTTTTGAAAAATTTTTATAAAGTTTTTTTTAAATTTTAAAATTTTAAAAAAAAAAAAATTTTTAAAATTTTTTTAAAAAATTTTTGAAAAAACTTTTTTTTAAAATTTTTTTAAAAAAAAAAAAATTTTTAATAAAAAATTTAAATTAAAAAACCCCTTTAAAAACGGAAAAAAAAAAAAAAATTTTTTTTTTTAAAAAGGGGGAACCCCAAATTGCCCCCTAAAAGGGGGGAACATTTAAGGGGGGCCCAAGTAAATTTTTTTAAGGAAAAGTGGGGGTCCCTTTTCGAAATTAACCCCTTTAAAAAAATGAAAATATTTTAAAAAAAAAAAATTTTTGGGAAAACAAAAGGGAAAAAAATTTTCACCCACCCGGAAGGGAAAATTTTAAAAAAATTTCCAATTTTAAGGAAAAAAACCGCCCTCCCTAAAAAGAAAGTTTTTCCCTTTTTTTTTAATAAATTTTTTTTTAATTTAACATTTTTTTTAAAAAATTTTAAAAAAATTTGGGATTAAAAAGGGGCCCCCCCCTTTAAACAAAAAAAAAAAGTTTTAAAAAAACCCCCAAAAAAAAATTTTTTTTAAAAAAAAAAACCCCAAAAAAACCCAAAAATTTTAATTTTTAAAAAATGTTAAAAAAAACCCACAAAATCAAAAAAAAAATTTTTTTAAAAAAAAACTTTTTAAATACTTTTTTTTTTTTTTTAAAAAAATTTTAAAACCCCCCAATTCTTTTTTTTTTTAAATTTTTTTTAAAAAGGGGAAAAAAAAAAAAATTTTTTTTTAAAAATGAAAAATTTTTCCCCTAAAAAAAAAGTTATAAAAAAAAATAAAATTTTTTTTTAAAAAGTTTTTTTTTTTTTTAAAATTTTTTTTTTTTTTTAAAAAAATTTTTTTTTTTTTTAATTTTTTTTTTTATTTTTTTCAAATAATGTTTTAAGAATTTTTTTAAAAAACCCAAAAGTTACCCCCCCTTTTTTTTTTTTTTAAAAATTTTTTATTAATTTCCCAATTTATTTTTTTTTTTAACAAACCAAAAAATTTTAAAGGGAATTTTTTTAAATTTTTTTTTAAAAATTTAAAAATTTTTATGTTTTTATATTAAATTTTAAATCGTTTTTTTAAATTTTTTAATTTTTTGTTTTAAAAAAATTTTTTTAAAAACAAAAAAAAAAAATTTTTTTTTTTTTAAAAAATTTTAATAAAAAAAAAAAATTAATAAAATTTTTTTAAAAAAATTTTTTTTAGGGGTTAAAAATTATTATTTTAAAAAAAATTTTTTCCAAGAATTTCCCTTTTCCAAATAATTTTAAATTTTTTTTTAAATTTGGAAAAAAAAAAAAAACCCTTTTTGGAAAATTTTTTAAATTGGGGGGAAACAAAGAAAAAAAGGCCCTTTTTTTTTTTTTTTAAAAAGGGTTGGTAGGAAATTTTTTAAAAACCCCCGGGGTTTGCCATTTTTAAACCCCCATTTGGCTTTTCGAATACTTCAGGATTTTTTAATTTTAAAAACCCCTTTACAAAAAAATTTTAAGCTGGGGGAAATTCCCCAAAAAAAACCTTTTTTTCCGGGTTTTTTTGGGTTTTTTAAAAAAATTTTTCCCCAAAAAATTTATTGTTTTTTTGGGAAAATTTTAGGGGGTTAAATTGGGGGGCTTTTTTTTGTTTTAATTGGGTTTTCCAAATTAAAAATCCCCTTAATTTTTTTAAATAATAACTTTTTTTTTTAAACAAAAAAAAATTTTTTTTTAAAAAAAAAAAAAAAATTTTTAAACAAATTTCAAAAAATTAATAAAAGCTTTCAAAAAGGGGTCTCCCCTTTTAAAAAAGAAAAATTTAAAATGGAAAAATTTTTAAAAAAAAAAAGAAAATTTTTAAATTTAAATTTTTTTTGGGAAACAAAAAAAATTTTAAATTAATTTTATTTTTAAAAAAAATTTCCCCGGGGTAAAAAAAAAAATTAAAAATTTCAGAAAAAAAACCCTTTTTTTAAAAAAAAATTTTTAAATTTTAAAATTTTTAAAAATTTTAAAATTTAAAATAAAATTTACAATTTTGGGGATGAAAAAAGCTAAAAATTTTTTTTTAAAATTTATTAAAAGTTTTTTAAAATTTTGTTTTTTTTTAATTTTTGGGGCCATTTTTTTTAATTTTTTTTTTTAAAAAAAAGAAATAAATTTTTTAAAAATTTTAAAATTAAAATTTTTTTTAAAAATTTTTAAAAGTTTAATTTTTTTTCCAAAATTTTCCCAAAAATTTAAACAAATTTTTTTAAAAGAAAAAGGAAATTTCAAAAAAAAATTTAATTTAAACCTTAAATAAAAATTTTTTTTTTAACCACCCAGTTTTAAAAAATAAAAAAATAAAATTTTTTTTTAAAAATTTTAAAAAATTTTAAAATTTTTAAAGGAAATTAAATTTAAATTTTAAACAAAAAATTTTTTAAACGTTCTTTAAAAAAAAGGGGAAAAAGGGGTCTTTCCCCAAAAAATTTAATTTTTGGGAAAAATTTTTAATTTTAAAAATTTTAAAATAAATTTTCCCCCCAAAAAAAAGGGGGGGGGGTGGGTTTCTTTCCCAAAAAAAAAAAAAACCCCCAAACCCCGGTTTTTTTTGGGAAAAAAAATTTTTTTAACCCCAAAAAAAATTTTTTCCCCCCCCCCCCAAAAACCAATTTAAAAGAATTTTTTTGGGGGGAAAAAAAGGGGGGTTTTTTTTTAAAATTTTTGTACAAAAAAACCCTTTTTTTGGAAAAACCCCAAAAAATTTTAAAATTTTTTTAAAATTTTTTTTTAAAATCTTTTTTTAAAAAATCCCCCCCCAAAAAAATTTTTTCCGTCCCCTTTTTTTAAAAAAATTTTTAACCCCAAAAAATTTTAATAATAAAAAAAAGGAAAAGCAGGGGGGGAAAAAAACCCGAAAACTTGGGGGGGAAAAAAAATTTTTTTTGGGGGAAAGAAAATTTTCCCAAATTTTGGAAAAAATTTCCTTTTTGGGTTTTAAAAAATTTAAGCCGGGGGAAAGGGTTTTTTAAAAAATTTAAAACAAAAATTTTAAAAGAAATTGGTTTTTTTTTAATTTTTTTTTTATTTTTGGTTTTTTTAATTTTTTGAAAAGATTTTTTTAAAATTTTAAAGGTTTTTTTTTAATTAAAAAATTTTTAAAAAAATTTAAGTAAAATTTTTTTTTATTTTTTAAAAACCCTTTTAAAATTTTTTAAAAAAAAAAATTTTTTTTTTTTTAAAAAATTTTTTTTAATAATTTTAAAAAAACTATTTTGGAGGGTAATTTTCCCAAAAAAAATTTTTTAATAAATCTCAAAAATTTGAAAAAAAAGGGGGGGGAAAAAAACCCAAATTGAATTTTCCTGGGAATTTTTTGGGGTCGGGAAATTTGGGGGCCGTTATTTTTTTAAACCCCAAGGCTTTGAAAAACTTTAATTTTTTTTTCCCCTTAAAATTTTCACCCCCTTTTTTTTCAAAAGTAAAGGGGAAAATAAATTTTAAAAAAAATTTAAAAAAATGGGGGAAAAAACCCAAAAAAAAAAATATCCCCTTTTTAGTTTTAAGGGTAAAACCGAAGGAAACCCAAAATTCCGAATAAATTAATTAATTTCTTTTTAAAATTTAATTAAAATAAAACTAAAATTTTTTTTTAAAATTTTTTTCCTTTATTAAAAAAAATTTTTAAATTTTTAAAAAATTTAAAAAAAAAAATTTAAAATTTTAAAAAAAAAATTTTTTTATTTTTTTTTTTAAAAAAATTTAAATTTAAAGGGAAAAATAATTTTTTTTTAATTTAAATATGCAAAATGGGTTTTAACTTTGGCAAAACAATTTAAATTTTGGGAAAGGGGAAAATTTTTTTTTTTAATTTTAAAAAATAAATTGGATTTGGGTTTTTCCCCCAAAACCCAAAAAAAACCGGGGTTTAATTAAACCTCCGTTTTTTGAAAAATTTTTCCCCCT
>JARYMX010000346.1:0-31535 GCA_030169165.1 Centaurea solstitialis | reverse complement strand
CACCCACGGGTAAGTTGCCCAAGTTTGAGGAAAACGATGTTTCTAACGAAAATTTTTTACTTGGACAGGATTTACCCAAAGGGGGGAAAAATGGAAGACACTTGGCCCGGGGGAAATTGACATTGAATCTTCTTTACAAGGAGATGCCCAAAACCCGGAGCTCCAAAGGAAAAGAGTCTACCCCAAAAGAATCCTCACCGGAACAAACCTCTCCCCAAACAAAAGGGAGCTTTTCATTGATTAATATTGATGAGTCTAACAATGAGTTTTCGCTTTGCAGGTCAATCCACGCGTATTTCAATACGAGGGAGTAATGGCCCGAGATCCTTTTGGGAAACCAGTTTGTCAAAACAATTGGATGGACCAACGCTTATAACGATGTACTTAAAGGATCTAAGGCCAAGCTCCCGTGAAATGATACTCATGTTGCAAAAGAGCAAGGTGAAAACCGGAACGGTAAATGGTACGCTACTCTACCTGGCGGGTCATGCAAAGGTAAGTTAACAAGCCCATGTACGTACCATTACTATCACCATTGCTTGATTGCAAGTGAAGGGTGTTTTGTTTCAAAAAGGGTGTTTAAACCCGGAGTCAGGCTCGCGACTCGTGACAAAAACAAGCGCTTCTCGGAGGCAAACCCGTGAGTTTTTAGGTTTTTGATGTTTTTGGTGTGTTTTTAGAGTCTTAGAGTCGTAGTAATGCCTAGGATTGATACCAAATCGTTTCGGTAAAAATTTGAAAAAAGTGGACAGACAGGTTTCGCTATCGCGAAAAATAATTTTCGAGCCGCGAAACCAAGGTACCCGTAAAAAAAATTCTTCGCATTACTTGAGCGAAAGGTAAGAGAGGTAGAAATCATATTCATTATGAAAGGATTATGTGCAAGACAGTAACTAGCTTACCGTGTCCAATGTTATAAGACACTAGTGGGTCACACTGCTACACACCCAATAGAGATCAATTGGATTTACTAGTTGTGTGGAATTAATTAATTAAGTAAAATTAATTAATTGAGAGAGAAAATAAATAATAGATAATTTGTTTTTATTTATTGGATAAATATTAATAGTTAATTAATATTTATATAATGGTAAGGTTTAATTATGTAATAACCGGAGTTAAAAGTTAGCCATAAGGTTAGTTACTTGTTAAGTAAGACTATTTTGAAAAAGAATTTGAGATTTAGGGGTGGATTGTGACACTTTTGAGTAAAGTTTGGAGGTTGGGCTCATACCATAAATGGCATGGGCTTAGCCTTTTAGCCCACACTATTTATAGGCTAAACCTAGGGTTTTTGCCATTTTTGTGAAAGCAATTAAGTGTGTGTTTAGTGTGTGTGTGGAAGATCAAGCTAGAGCCGTATTATCATCTTCAAGGTCGGGAAATCATCGCCGAGGTAAGATCTCGATGTTATTTTGCGTACGATTTATTAGATAGTTGCGGGAATAGTTTGTGACCTTCTAGAACTGCTTTAGATTGCATTTGGATCGATTTTTATTGAGATTTTGGAGCTTTTTGCGAATCTGTTCGGTTTTCCGAATTGGAGGTTTGAGTTTTCCGAATCGGGAAACTTTGTTTTCCGAATCGGAATTCATGTTCTCCGAATCGGAACTCATGTTTTCCGAATCGGTTTTTATGAACTTGTTTGAGTGTCTCTCATGCCTTTCCCAAAATTGGAAACTATGTTTTCGAATCGGGAATTGGGCTGGTCTAGTCGTTATGCTGACCTCGTTCCTTACGAATCGGGAATTCGGAATAGGGTGTTTTCCGAATCGGAAAAGGGTGTTTTCCGATTCGGAAAAGGGGGTTTTCCGATTCGGATTTGTAAGTCGGAGAATGGTGAGTTTTCTGAGTCGAGTTTTGGAAGGTTTTGTCATTAAGGTTGTTTTCGGAGAGGATGTTTCCTAAGTCTGCCTAGGGGTGTCATAGTTAGAGGATCATGTAAGCGCGTTTCACTAAAACTTTAGAAATCATACAGGGGCGTTAGGGGGAGATCGCAGCAAATAGTAGGATTGGCACAGGTGAGTTCCCTTGCCTGAAATGAATGGATTGCTTTTACCGCTTTTTAAATATATCCATTCGGTTTGCAAAATGAATTGATGATGAGATTATACTGATTTTGTGAATTTAACTGAAATACAATGCTTTGCAAGTGTTTGTTATGGAGTTCATAAATAATTGTGAATGCTAAACTGATGATCATCGTATGCATGCTTTTTTGATGTTGTGGGGTTAGCATCGTGAGTAATGTGTATTATGGGACCGTACATCCCGGGGAAGTATAGTGGCGTGAGGCACGGAACTACGTCCGTCACTCCTTAATTGAGCATCCGAGGGATCCGACCACGCGAGAATTGTTGTGGGGGTGGGGGGTGAGGCACAGATCCGTCACTCCTTAATTGAGTATCCGAGGGATCCGACCACCTGGGTTGTCGTGTTGTGACTTATATTACTCATGATGCTTCCCTGTTGTTTTTTGTGATAAATGTTTTATATCGGTTAGTGGGCCGGAACTGTTGTTTAAACTGTTTTAAGGGAATTCACTAGACCTTCGGTCTAACCCTCGTTTTCAAAATCTAAAAACTTTTCAGGGAAAGATCGAGCAGCGAGAGGCAAGGAAAAGGTAGATGTTTAGAGTAGCGTTGCCGGTCTGAAGTAGAGTTTTGTCCTAAATTTGAATCTCAGCTGTGGAGGGATGTTCCGCATGCATTATTAAACCCTTTTACTTTTGAGTTGAGAATTCTAAGTTTTGCATAATAGATCGCTGGGAATTATTATTGTTATACTTGTTATGTTATTTGGGTTTTGGGGGTGTTACAAATTAAAGCCTATCGGGCTTGATAATTAAAGGGTTTTTCTATTAGGTTATTACCATATTTATTCTATAAAATATATGGTTAACCTAAAGGTTTATTCATTAAACTCATTAGAAAACTTAGAGAAAAAGAAAAGCCAAAACCCTTCTCTCTCTCTCTCTACCGAATCGATACACACATTACATACTCAAACCAGTTTCAGTTTTTGAGTATCTGGGTAATCCTCAGGCGGTCTAGCAGTTGTTCTCGTGGTGGTGCAGTAGCGGTGTATTCCCCGTTAGCGTTCCAGTGATTCGTCTTATAAGTGATCTAAAAGGTATTGTTTTAAACCCTCTCATAAAATTGTTTCTAAACTCGTTTGGGTTGGATCTCATGGTTTGGGAATTCAGTTTTATTCCGCTGTGCATGTTTGTTTTATTGCCTGTTTTGATCCAGCTCTCCTAAGACCTGATGAAATGATAATGATCCTGAATCTTTACTTAGTGAATAGGTTTTTACTTCTGTTATAGCTTGAGGAATTATCACTGGTCTGTTCAGTGTTATTCCATGTTACTTATGCTGTAACTTAACTTTATAGATTTCAGGATCAGGATCAGGAGACTAACGAGTCTGTTCTGCAGTCTACTGATCCTGTCCACTGAAGTGAAGATCTCCTCCTGAAGACATTAAGATCATACACAAAGAACCATCAGCGACGTCGAAGAAATAGCTGATGACGGGAACAACATGCTCATGATCTGAAGACGGAATCAGTGATAGCAATCTGTTCATATCGTATGACATCCTGAAGACTCATCAGATAACGTGACCCTGAACACCCCAAGTTTCAGGACTCTAGTCAGGATCAGTTCCTGATCCTGAAGGATTAGAAAATGTTTATTTAATGCACAAAAGGTTACACGCCTTTTCTGACACAATAGTACATAAGGGCAGTTCCCTTTACTGTTCCCCTCCGTACTTTCAGACCATAAGGCAACTGTTTACAAAAAACCTCTTTTGCACACCATGCAAAGATAATTGTTTATAGTAAATAGTAAAAACAGACCACTCACATTGTGACCGTCACAAAGTAGGTTGCATGAAATTTAATGCAGGAGTATAAAATAGACGTGAAAAAGTGTTCTCCATATTTTCTTTTTTCATCCTAAAAAATCAAGCCCCTTTCTCTCTTTTCCCTTATCTTCTTTCTTTATTCTCTTCTCCTTAGTGCATAGTGAAAGAACTTAGGTTGTTAGTTTAGACTATTTGTCTTTCTATTTCCGCAACAATCTGTAAATTCATATTGTTTAAAAACAAAATTTAAAAGTGAGAAAATTGTGTGATTATATTCCCCCCCCTTCTATAATCCCAATCACATCCTTATTGAAGGTCACCTACTTGGGACCAAAATTGGTATCAAGCAATAAAAGCCCATTTTCTTCTTAAGAAAAATCTGTGATCCTCTCTCTTCTTATTCTATGGCTCTTCAAGCTAAGGAAACTACTTTGATCCCCCCGGCTTGGGGAAAGCCTCCTGGGTTTTAACAAAGACAACTTCTCTCTTTGGAAAACCAGGATGGAGCTTTCCTCTCTGGTTCTGTCCCCAGATTCCTTTACTTTCTGGAAAAACGGACCACCTGTGCCTACTCAAACCATCCACCCCTTTCCCCCTGCTGTGGGGCCAACCTGTTTCCTGAAAGAAGCTGGTGAAGCCCCGTAATGACTGGAATTTGTGAGGATAGACGCCTGGTTAAATTGACACCAAGGCTAGGTCTCTCATCGCCATGTCACTCCCTGACATGTCTTTTCATTTGTCTGTCACCTTCGCTCTGCAAAGGGGAAAATATGGGACACTCCTGTGTTAATATGAAGGTACTGCCGTATCATGGAATCAAGAAAGATTTCTTGGTTCGTCAGTACGAAAGTTTTATTCATCAGAAGGATGAACTCTTCCCCAGCTACATCAGAGATTCAACGGGTTTTGATTGTTTCTGAAGACCATGGGTACACCTACTCTAACTCTGAGGTGGTTATCAAGTTCATGGAAGCTCTTCCTGAACATTGGGGAAATTTACACCTCCTGTTTAACTATGTCAAAGGACATAAAGACCCACATTAAGTGGTTGTACGGTATTCTTCTAACCGTGAACAACAGAAGAAACTGAAAAAGAATTCATAAGAGATTCTAAAGAATCCAAAAGCACATCTGTTGCATTGGTTTCTGTTCAGTTCCTCCTGTTGCTGCCCACTTTTCTTCAGTAACTATTACTGAATTAGAATCTTTGACTTGACATGTCAGAAGATCCTGAATTCAATGAATCTCTTGCTCTTTTAACCAGAAACTTTTAAAAAAGTTGCCAAAAAGGGAAACTTTTACAAAAAGAAAAATCTTTCTATTACTACAAGAATCAGATCCTGTTGACAAAGGCCACTTGCATCTGCTACAACTGTCAGGGCAAAGGAACTTTGTAATGATTGCAAAGGGACCGAAAAAGTCAGTTTGCTCCTTCCTCTGCTAAATCTTCTTTAAGAACCCCGACCAACCCTGAAGGAAAAGTAAAAGAAGTAAAACCAGGTAAAGAAAAAAGGTAATCCAAAAAGCGAGGGATGATTCCCTTATTCTCTCGTGGGAAACCAAATGGCACCTGGCCATTTTTGAGGAACCCATGTTACTCTCATGGGTAAGATAGAAGGGTTCCCCGAAGAGATTTCTCCTCAGGTCCTGACTTCCTTCCCCAAAATCCTGAAGTTCCCCTCTGCACTGTTCTTCCATAGGTCCATTCCTTCACCCTCTTTAAAGCAACCAGTGGCCGGGGCACCTCATCTTTAAAAACCCCAATGGTAAAAGCTGAAAAAATAATTTTGATTTAAAAAAAAACCAAAAAAATGTCAAGAAAATTAAAAAAACTTCCTTTGGAAAGAAAAAATAAAGGACCGGGCAGTAAAAAAAACCTTTGATTAAAGAGAAATTTTCTTCTCCCCAAAAAAAGGCCCTTTTCAATTAAAGCTGAAAAAAATCCCCCTCAAAGGGTGGAGTGAGCCTTAAAATTATAAAATTTTTGCTTTAGGGAAGGCCTGACAAAAGAAAGAGGGTTTGGAAAATTTTCGTGGAACAAGAAAGATGAAACTAAGTTGATAGTTCCTGCCAAATTTGGGAAATTTTTTTCCTCTATTCTTTTCCCCCTTGTTTTTTAAAAAAAAACCCCCTTTTTCTTCTTCTAACACTACCAAAAGGGGCTCAAAGCAAAAAGAAAAATTTTGGGAAAAACCAAAAAAAACCCTTCAAACCAGGGTCCTAAAACCCCAAAAACAAATTCGGGGGTGGTCCTTCAGCCTAGAATAAGTCTTTTTCGGTCCTGCCCCAGAGAAGATTGACCTAAAAAAACGACTAGGAGAAGACCAAATTTCCCCCTTTTCAGATCAAAGGGAATTGGGGCAGGTCCTCTACCTAAAGTTCAAAAAATTTTTTTTGGGCCCCAAATAAACCTTTCCCAATACGCAAATGTTATCACTGTGGATTAAATGACCTTTATTGCGAGTAAGTGTTTGTTGTTTTACCAAAGCTAAAAAAAATTTGCTAAGGTAAAAAAATTTCCCCAAAAGGACGAGAAATCAGTCAAAGGAAGGAAGGTTGTAAGATTTTTCTTCAGTCAAGACCCCAGCCTCCTGTTTTAAACTTAGAAAGGCAACACGACTCAACCAGCCCTACTGTTTACCTTGGATCTTTATTTTTTGGGTCCCAAAGAAAACTTAAACTTTATTTTACAGGTAAGGGAAATCGGTTTTTTTGGGGGAAGGGGAAATGCTTCGACACATGACGGGTTCTAAATTGTCCCCAAAATACGGAAGAAGAGGCCCTCTGTGCCTTTTGGGGGGGGGAAAGGTGGGGGCCCAAAAAACCCGAGGGTATGGCCTCTGACCAAGGGGGAGTAATTTTTTTAAAAAAAGAGTTGTTATGTTGAAGGCCGATGAAAAATCTTCTGAGCATCAGTCAATTTTTAAAAAGAATCAAAAAGTTTTTTTTTTTCTAAGGGGGAAAAAAGTGCAAAGCCCAAGAACGGGGAAAAAAGGAAATTTTTTTCATGGTGAAAGGGCATGAAAAATCTCACCCAAAAACATGAATACTTCCACTGAAAAACTTCTGTTTCGTATACGTGTTCCATGATATGAATTGGCTCGGCACAAGCGTCTCTCTATTCAACTTCAAACGCTAAATAAAAACTCGCACAAAAACCTGGTCTTTGGGTTTTTCCGGACACGCTATACAAAAAATTTTTTTTTCAGATGTGAGAAAGGAAAAAAACCCGGGGGTGTTTCAAGTCCAAGCGGGTTTTTCCTCCATCAGTTTCCCCTTACAATTTCCCCCCAACCCCAGGGGAATTTTGGGGGCCCGTTTTTCCCCCAATCTTTGGTGGAAAGAAATAACTCGGGAATCGTAGTAAATTTCCCCAGATATTTTGGGTCTTCTTTTAGTGCCAAGATGATGCCCTGAAAAAATAAACCCTGTTCGCCCCGGAAGATGGAAAGAAAAAACACCTTACTTTTCAAATAAAAAAGGGGGACCAGGGAAAAAATTTTCAAAAAATTTACCCGGGCCCCCTTTTTTGGGAACAGAAAGGTATCTCTCAAAACTTCTCCCTTTGAGAAACCCCCTCACCCAAAGGGGGTTTTGCTAAAAGAGGGGAACAGAAGGGTGTTTGAAGCTGCAGAATTTTTGGGAAAAAACCCAACCCCTTTCCCATCGTTCTGGGCTGAACCCGTAAATACTGCTTGTTATCAAAAAAGATTTGATTGAAAATTTTTTAAAAAGGACTGCTTACGAATTTTTTAAAAAACGGAAAAACCAAATGAACATCCCAAATATTTTTTTGGTTGTGTCTGCTAACCCTGAACAAAAAAGAAATTTTTGGGGAAAGTTTGTTCAAATCGATGATGGTTTTTCCCCGGGGGTTATACCCCTTTTAAAAAAACCCTTTCCTGGTTCAAAAAACAAGACAAGCCTTGGGAAACGATTCATGTCAATTTTGTTTGAATGGGGTCCCCCCTTTTTCCTCCCCCAAAAAAAAAATATGAAATCAATCAGGGGGTGACTCTTTCTTTCAAGTCTTAACCTTATTGTGACCCCTCTCCTAAAAACCCCCCTGAGGGGTTTTTAAGAAAATCCAAACCCCCCTCTGATTAACCACTCCCCCCTCATAAATGCCCCCCCTAACTCAAAACACCCCCTAAAATGATAAAAACCCCCAAAGTGAAGACTTTCTCCCCAAACCACTGTTAGTGGGGAAACCCCTTTCCCACAAATCTTTTTCCTGATCCTTTTTCCAATGAAGATTACTTGGGGCGGGGGTATAACCACTGGGTCTCCGATGGACCAAAAAATCACCCTTTTATCCCTTTTTTTAAACCCCCCCCTTGGTGGAAAAAGAGTCAGGCTGGAAAAGTTGTCTTATGAAAATTTTTTTTCTGAAAATAAACCCCAAAAAAATAAAATGGGTGCTTTGCTGTTCCCGGGGGTTTTAAACCATGGGGAAGAGCTAGGGAGGTTCATAGAAACAATTTTGGGTTTCGTCCCTAGGCCTCGAAAACGTACAATCTTTTGGGTTTCCCAAATGGATTTTTCAAAAAAAAACTTGATGAATTGGTTTAAAAAACTTCGAAAAAAGGCTCCCCTTTGGGGTAGGGATACGGGGAGGAAAGGGATTGAAATTTGATAAAAAATTTTTCCCCTTTTCTAGGCTCAAAACAATTCACTTTTCCCCCGCTTTTGCAGTCATATGAAATTTAAAAATTTAAAAGATGGACTTTAAAAAAAACCCCCTTTTTAAGGGGAAAAACCCAAAAAGAAAATCATGTGGCTGCCTCCTGGCTTTGTAGATCCAAGTTCCCTTTATCACGTTAAAATTTTAAAAAAGGGTTCTAGGGGTTTTTTAAAACAGGTCCGTGCCTGGTATGATCCCCTCTAACCCCTTTTTTTTTTTAAAAAGGGGTTTTTTTTGGGGGAAAAGATTGATAACACTTTTTTTGAAGAAAACCCTAAAGCTATCCTTCTTGTCCAGTATATTCGATGACATTATTTTGGGGACCCACAAACCCCAAACTCGCGAAAATTTGAGTTCTCATGAAATCTGAATAAAAAAATTCTAGAGGGGCGAAAAAATTCTTTTTGGGGATTTAGATAAAAAAAACTAAAAAGGGGAAATTTTTTATAAAAAAAGGAAATATTTTAAAGAGATGCGAAAAAATTTGTCTACATCCTGTACACCAAAAAAAAGACTAAGGGCTCTCCTTGTCTTTAAAAAGGGGTTTCCCAAAAGGGGGAAACCTTTTGATGGGGTTTCCCCAAAAAGGGAAATTTTTTTGGGGCCCCGGGCTGTTCTTACAGCAGTTCCTGATATCTGTATTCTACATGTTTTCTTGCTCGTTATCGGGTGAACCCAAAGAATCCCATTAAACGCTGTAAAGCGGTTTCGATACTAAAAGGGAACTCCTAACAGGGGTTTTTGGGTTTTTCCCCAAAGGATCGGGGGGGGGGATCTAACAGTTTTATTTTTGATAGTGACTTTGCAGGAAAAAATTTTGACAGGAAAACCCCCACGGGGGGTTTTCCCCCTTTTGGTGGCTTTTTGGTGAGTTGGCTAGCAAGAAACAGAACTTTTGTGCCACATCAATTTTAAGTGAATATGTTGCGGGGGGGAAAATATTTTGTGCTCGGGGTCCGGGCTAAGAAATCAACTTCAGATTGACAAACAACCCCCCAAAAATTTTCCCCCTATCATGTGAAACACTTCAGCAAAAACCACCCAAAAACACCCTTTTTTTACACTCAAAGAAAAAGCACATGAAGTGGGGTTTCCTTCTTTAAAGGATCAGTGATGGGGGGTGATTTTGAACTCCTTTTTGGGCCCTAGAATACGTTTGGGCCCCCTCTTTATTTAAACCCAAACTGGAGTGACCTTTTTAATATGTCCTCAGTGAATTGGGGGTTTTAACCCCCTAAAGAATAGAAGTTCTCAGGAAAAACATTTTTTAAAGCCCTTTTTTAAAAATATTCTCTCGGACATTTTTTTTTAAACCCAACCCTAAATTTAACTTTTCAAAAAGGGAAAAATTTATTCAGTACTTACAAAATCTTTTTTAAAACCCCCAAAAATACTGTGATTCTCAGGTTTTTTTTAATTTTCCCCTTGCTCTAAAACCTTACGCATTAAATTTTAAAAGAGGATTTTCCCAAAAGTACTTATTGATAAGTACTTTTTTCCCCCTTAAAAATTTTTTTCCCCCAAAAATTTGGAACCCCCCCCTAAAAGGGGGTTTTTTTTTTTTTTTAAAAATTTTAAAACAAACTTTTCATCGCACTGACACTTTAAGGGGATTTTCCTTTTTCCCCCATCGTGTGTCGGCGCGGGGGAATGGCGCGAGCTTCTTTTTATCTTTACGTTTAAATTTTCCCCCGCTTTTTCTCTCTCATCCTTTTTCTCTTCCTCCCACGAGGTAAAAAAACCTCATTAAAAACCCTTTTCATTTTTTCGTTTCACATAATACCTCTAAGCTTTCAAAAAGAAAAAAGAAATTTTCCCTCTTAAAAAACCCCCAAAAAAACACACACTTACCACTTTTTTAACAAAAGATCACGAAAGTTCCTTTTTTTCTTTGTTCTTTTACAAAAAAAGTTGACTTCTTTCTTAAAAACAACTTTTTTGATAAACTTTTTCCCAAAAAAAACCCAAAAGTCACTTCTTTTGATTTATTTTTAAAAAATCTTCAAAGATTTTTGTTAAAACTTTTTAACAGTTTTTTCTTATTCTTTTAAGAAACATCATAAACCCCTATTTTGATTTTTTTTATCAAAAGGAAGTTTTTTTAATACCAAAACACATTCCTTTTTTTTTTTGGGTTTTTAATCTATTCTAAGTAAAAAGGGTTTCACCATTTTTATGAACATATTTTTGTTTTTGAAAAATTTAAGAAAAATTCAATTTTGGACTCTTAATCACCATAATGTTTTTTTTTTTTTTCAAAAGGGGGTGGTGTACTCTTCTTCTCTGGACGCTAAAAATCTCCCCCGAGGCACCCCACTAAAATCATTGAAAGCCTGCCGATCGTCATCCCTGCGCATTTTACGTTCCCCAAATTTAAACAGAAAATTCTTGCTTGTTTGACATTCCTGAAAAAAGGAAAAATTTTTAAATTTTCCTTTTCCAAGGACTTTTCTACGAAGCCCTCTGAAACGGTTTCCCCAACCCCCGGCCCCCCAAAACCGAACAACCCCCCTACAACAACTTTTGGTCTACAGCCAGGGTTTTCCCCAAAGGGGAAGAAATTGGGGGGGTTTCCGCGGGAGGTGATAATTTTCCAAAAACAGGGAAACCTCATTTCCTTTTGGTTTGGAAAATCTCAGGAATGTCTCAACTTCCCAAAAGAAGCACTTTTCCCCCCCTTTTCCCCCTTCCCCTGACGGTGTATGTTCCTGGACACCCCAAGTACAGATGGCCTGGGGGAAAAAGGGGAAGGGGATCCGTCCCCCAAAACTGGTCCACTGCCCTAAGTGGACTCAACCCGTGTTTTTTATTTGGGGGAAAAATTTGGGGGCCCGTGCTTATCGGGAAAACAGGGACACGGAGCATTTTCCCCTGGTATCCAGCGAAAGGTCCCCTTTTTGGGATCAAAATGCAGTTGATATGCTCGCCCCAAACGGGGACATGGGGGGAAAAGGGGACAAAAAACCGGTCGCAAGTTGCTTCACCGGGTTTTTTTTTCAGGCCCCGGAGCTGCACTGGGGGGAAAAATACCCCAAGGTCGGGAAAACCCCCAAAAACACCCCCGGGCCTAAGTTCCGGACAGGGGTTTTTTCACCCCTCCTAAAGGGCGCCCCCCTTTCCCACGTCCTGGGTTCCTGCCCCGTAGGATCAGGATCGGGGGGTTTCCAACCAAAAAACCCCCTCCGATCGCTGGTGTTTTCTAAACATTCTTTCCCAAAAACCCCATTCTTTACTTCTATGCATGCTATTCAGTACTAACCCCATTGACTTCCCCAGTAAAACCCAAAAATTTTGGCCCCAGAAGCCCCCCCCCAACCATCCTTGCTACCCCTCCACCCCCCAAAACCCCCCCAAAGCTAGGGCGCAAAAGAAAAAGACGAGGTGGTGGTAAGAAATATTACATTCCCCCCCCCCAGCTCTTTAAAAAACCTTCCCCCTTTTTCAAAAATTTTTTCCATGCAGTACTTTTATCTGCCCCTGTTACACAAGAAAATGAGGTGGGGTTTTTTCGAACCTCAGAGAATCTGGGGGGGGAATTCCCATACCCCCAACCCTGGGAATATTTCTAAGCAATATTTTGTTACTTTTTCTATGAAAGCAAAAGAGTCTTTAGTGCTCATTAGCTATTGTCTCAGGTTTTTTAGGGCAGGTTCTAAAAGGGGTTCACGACGCCCCCCTTTAACAAATTGTTTTTTCGGATGCCGACACAGCAAACCCCAGTGAGCTTCGCGGGCGGGTCCCCTGAACGGCCCCCGCGGGGAGGCCCCCCCCCCCTTCCCCGCAAGGAGGCCACACTCAGCAAGCTCCAACCCCTTTCAACAGGGGCTTGTTTTGCCCAAGTGCTGCGCCGCTGCTAAAACCCCGCCCGCCAAAGTCCCCTTGCCGCCGCCTCGCCCGACTCCCCCGCCCACGGCTGCCCACCCTCCCACCCCCTTGTCTGGATAAAATCCATGACAAGGTTTCTAAAATTGCCCCTCCTATAACCTTCAGGTTTCAATTGATGACCAAAGGGCCCCGGCACCCCCGGCTCCCGCCGCATCATCAACGAAACCCAAACCTCTCCCCCCCTTTTAATTTCAAGGGGGGTTCAAGGTTGGATGCTCAGGAAGTTTGCTTTCCGGACCCCGGAGCGGGTTTGCAAGGGCTCCCCCGCTGTCAATCCCCCCCACCGCTGCTCCTGCGCCCCTCCCCCCCTTTACCCCCCGGGGGGGAAGGGACGTGTTCAGTCCCTGACCCCAAAAACGCCCTTATCCACGAAAAAGCCCTGGGTGTTTTTGGGCCCCCTTTTTTCCTAAAAGGGGAGTGTTCCCAACAGCTCCCTTTACTGCAGGCACCTGTGGGGGGGAGAGAAAAAACCCCGGCCCCTTTTCAGGTTTTTCCCCCCTCCCCATGGAGAACCAGAAACGGGGGGAAAAATGAAGCGACGTTTGATGATATGAAATGATGATATGCTGACATTGACATTTTAATCGAAAAAGGTCCCGTTTCTGCGCCCATTCCAGGGGGCAAAAAATCAGGGGGAAACCCTGATGCCTCGGGGAAATCTCTACTACCACCCCCTTTTTCCTTACCTCTTTAAACCCAAACCCCTTTTCTCCCCTTTTTAAATCTAAACCTACCCGGGAACCATCACCCAGACTCCAAACCTAAAAAAAACCCCCCCCCAATAACCTTCAAATGGTTATCTACCAACCCCCAAACTACTTTCAAAAAACCCTCAAATCCCCTTTAAAACCCTAAATTGAACCAAACCCCAAAAACCCAAACCCTTTTCCCAAAACCCGAAAATTTAAAAATTTTGGTTTTGATTGGGGCATTTTTCGCCTAATGGGGATAGTCAAATGAACAGACCAAGCGAATTAGCTAATATGACCTTCAGAGTAAACCCCCCCCAACCAAGAAAATTTTTACCGTCCTGCAACCCGTTTCAACCCAAAAAAAACCCCTTCCCCAAAAAACCCGGAAAAACGAGCCACCCCCCTTAAAAAATATGCCCCTTTTAAATATGAAAATTTTTCTCGTGAACTCTACCCCCCTTCTTCACCCCCCAAAATTTTCCCCCCCCAAATTTTTCCTTTATCTGAAGGTTTAAAATTACCCTGACGTTCCTTTGCCATTGGGCGGGATGGGCAAATTTGACGCCCTGATAGGCGATCGAGAGTACAAGAGTAAAAAATCCCTCTTCGTACCTCTTGTGACCTGGGGTTCGCCTATCCTCGCAGGAGGAGAAAACGGGTGTTTCAGGCTCAACTAGGCATAATAAAAAAAGAAGGAAGTTCCTCTCTGCCCAAGCCCTCGAAAAAAGGGGGTTTTTTGGATTTTTTAGTCAAAGCTGAAATAAGTGCGGATCCTTCCTTTTTAAAAAAGGAGTTCTGAAGGTCTTCAAAAAAACTGGAAAACAGACTGGAGAATGAAAAGCTGAGTGTTTTGCAGAGATCGGTTTCCCCCTTCGAAAAACTGGGGGTTTTCCCTTCAGGGGAAAAAATTTCGCCCATCAGAGGGGGGAAAAAAATCCGGCAAACCTGGACACAGTCAAAAGCCTGGAGTAAAGGCCCTAGAGCACACCGGACAAGTTAGATCGCTACAACTTGTCCCAGTGGGGAACGAAATCAATTTCCCCCCTTTCCCAAAAAACCCAAAAAAAACTACGGGGGGAAGTGAAGAATTTTTGAAGGACTTTTTCTCGCATCAGAAGGACAAATTTAAATACCCCCTGCCGCCCATACTCTCCCTCCCAACCCGCAACCTGTTCGAAGATTGCAGGCACCTCTCAAGAAGACCAATCCCTGTCTTCCCCCCCAAAGGGGTTTTTAAAAACCCCGGCCCTCGATCTTATCTTTCATTCCCCTTTGGGGAAACAAAACTATCTGATGGACAAGTAATCAGGGGAACCTGTTTAAGGCTATTGTTTTGGGAAAAATCAATCCTACGCTTTCAACGTTTAGTGAGCTACACCCTAGCGCCCTTTTTCTCTTTTGCAGTTCTCTTCACTGCACAAAAAATAAGAAAAAAACCGAAAAAAAAGAGATCATTCGCACTGTCAAGCTATACTTGTCACAGACTTGCCTTCCCGCCCCTCCTGTTCCTGTTTGCGTAAAACTGAATACATTAGCGGAAAAATTTTGACAGTTGATATTTTGTAATTTTTCTTTCAGTACTCCTGCTGTACTTTTTTATTTTTTCCCTTTTTTTTTTGTAATATTTAATGGATTTTAAAAAAGGGAAAGCAATTCAGTGCATTGTACTTCATTCCATCAATTTTACTGAAAAAAAACCCCAAAAAAAGTAAATTTGGGGCATGTACCTTTATGATTCCCTTTCTATGTTAGTTTTTAGACTTAGATTTATTTCTAACTTTTCTAGTTTAAGACAATTACCGTTGTCTTTTCATTTTTATTTTGGGGGAGATTGGACCAGCTCTCCTAAGAAATGATGAAATGTAAAAGATCTAAAAAATTTTCTTATGAATAGGTTTTTTATTCTGTTTTTTTTGAGGGGAAATTTTCATGAGTCTTTTTCAGTGTTTTCCATTTACTTTTTGAACTTAACTTTATAGATTTCAGGACAGGGGGGAGGAGCTAAGGTCTTTCTATGATCCTGGGCCATGAAAGTGAAGATCTCCCCCAAAAACATTAAATCATACACAAAAAAACCTCCGACGTCGAAGAAATAGTGATGACGGGAAAAACAGCATGCTATGATTGAAAACCCGGAACCCAGTGTAGCAATTGTTCAAATTTTATGACATCCTGGATCATCAGGATAAAGTGCCCCTGAACCCCCAATTTCAGGACTTTCACTGATCAGTACCCGACCGAAGGTTAGAAAATGTCTTTTAAAAGCAAAAAAGGTTTTAAGCCTTTTTGAAACAATGTACATAAGGGAGTTACTTTATTTTCCCCTCCGTTTTAGACCTAAGGAAAAAGTTTACAAAACTCCTCTTTTCCCACACCTGCAAAGGTAATTGTTTATATAAATAGTACAACAGCCATCACATTTGCACGTCAAATATAGGTCTGCTGCTTTAATGCATGGAGTTAAATGGACGTAAGAATGTTCCCCCTATTCTTTTTATCCTAAAATATCAAGTCCTTTCTCTCTTATTCCCTTTTATCTTCTTTCTTTATTCTCTTCTCAATTGTGCAAGTGAAAGAACTTAGGTTGTTTAGTTTAGACTATTTGGCTTTCTTTTTTCCGCAACAATCTGTAATTCATATTGTTTATAAACAAGAATTTAAAAGTGAGAAAATTGTGTGTTATATTAAAACCCCCCTCTTAATCCCAATCACTATCCTTACTTGAAGGTCACCTACTTGGGCCAAAACCTGTATTCCCCAACACATTAATTGTCAGATAACAAATATAATCCCAACAACGACTTCAAGTAGCCACAGTTAAAACACCAAAATGGGAAATCAACAGATAAAATTCAACCAACCTAAATCTAATAATTAAATTAAAACCATAAAAAAATATTTTCAAAGTAACAACCTAATGTAACACAACGGGAAATCAACACAATAGAATGTCAATCATAGATGAAAAACCAAACCATACTAAAGACCGGCGATTTGGCGTGACATCCTCTCGAAACCGTCTCCTCCAGGTGTTGATCATCGAGCCCCCGGTTTCTTGGGTTTGTAACCCTAAGTGGTTCCCATCCCAAAAACCTAACTACTGAATTATTAAGAGAATTGTAGAATAAAAGGGTGGATGGAACTGATACCCCAAGGCCTTAAAATTTATTTTAAACTGGCGGGGCCCGTTTACGATCGCGAACGGCATGTCGCGGCGCGAAAGGAAACTGAATCTTCCAGAATCTTCTATTTGATCATCTTTTCCTTAAATTGCTGAAGATCTTGCTTTGGGAAGAAGTTTTCCATTGTGGAGAATTCTGGAATCTTCAGAACTGTAATAACTGCCTTATCTGATCAGATCTTTTCTTTGGGGAAAAAAAAACTAATTTGAAGAATTCTATAAAAATTCAGATTTGATGATCCTTTCTTTGGGGGGAAGCAATTAACTTGGAAGGAAAAAAAGACCCAAAAATGGGGTTTTTAATTTTAAAATTTTTCATTTTTCTCAAAATTCCCCTATCTAACGCTTTTTACCCTCTTTTTCTACTTTTTCCAAAAATGCCTCCAAAACCTGCAAAATTCAGATTCAAGCCTTTTTTAAGTAGCAATCTTGTCCCGAAAAGACTAAAACATAAAACAAAAGTGGGGAACTGTGCGAGTTAAAATGTATAATTTTTTGTTATCAGACTCCTCAACAAAATGGCGTGTGGAAAGGAAAAACCGACATTGGTTTGAAGCAGCGAGATCCAGATGGGTCACTCAGGGTTCCTCGATCACTTTGGGCTAAAAGCGTATCAACATCAGCTTTGTTTCAGACCGAACTTTAATCGTTAAGCGGGGCTGATAAAACCGTTTCGAGATGATCAACAAGCGTAGCCTAATATTGATTTCTTAAAAGTCTTTGGGTTTCAAATGTATGTTTTAAACAATAGGGAAGATCTGGGTAAGTTTTGACCCAGTCAGATGGTTATTTCATTGGGTAAATCATTAACTCAGAAAATTATATATATATAATATATATTAAAAGAAGGTTTTGCTGTGTCTTCAAAAAGAAATTGAGTGATTTTATTGGTCAATTAAACAAAATTATTAAATGATGATGTCATAATCTATTTCCAATTTTTTTTCCAAAATTTAATACCTAAAATTTCTCATTAATTTATTAGTTTTTTTTTTTATAATTTACATTTTTTATCCTTTAATTATTTGATTAAATCTTTTATCCTTAGTTTTTCAATTTTCACTTTACTTCTTATCATATTAAGATTTAAAAATATATATGTTTAAAAAAAATTTAAGTTTTTGTTTTTTTTTTTTTTATAAAATTTCACCCTTATAATCGTCTCGACGATACCTTCAAAATGAATATAAAATTGAAATTTTTTTTTAAATTTTTTTATATTAGTAAATATTAAGAATAGATATAAATTAATTGTTTTCATTTTTTACAATTCTACGTTGATATTCTTGAAATTTAAAGATTCCTATTTTTTAATCTAAAATTTTTTTTTTAGATTATTTATAAATAATAAAAGTTTATTTTTTTTAAAACGTATTGTTGATGTTCTTGAATTTAAAGATTCCATCATTTTAATCTTACTAATTTTAGTCTTTTAAATAATAATTTTTTTTTTAAAAACCCCACAAATCAAAAAAACTATATAATTTATTTCAGAATCCCTCCGTTTTAGAATTTCACGAAATCCAAATTTTCAAAAAAAGAATTTCAGATATTTTAACAACTATTAGATGACTAAAATTTTTAATAATAAAGTAAGGGTAACTTTTTTTATTTAAATCGTTGATTAATTGAATTATTTTAAATAAATAATAATTCTCTCTTCTCAATTTCAAAGAAAGTTTTGAATAAAAAAATAAGAAAAGTAATTTAAAGTTATATATATAATTTCCTACTGGTTATGATTAAACTTTAATGTTTCTTTTATCAATTAATAAGTCATATTTATATTGTTAATTGGATTTTCTTTTGGTTTGTGGTGTTTTATTGGATTTTAAAAATGAAATGTTAATTCTTATTAGAAACTAAAAATTTTTTTAAATCCCCCTTTTTTTCAGGGCCCCATTTAAAGTAAGTTAAAAACGGGGATGTTATTTTTATATTTTATATTTTTTGAAAAAAAAAAAGTGCTGGTGATGCCCAATTTTTTATAATGTTTTTTTTGTCTTTTAAACTCTCATTTTGTTTACTTGTCTTTTTAAAATTTTAAGTATCAGTCTTTGTTGCGAAAAATTTCCCCCAAAAAAAAAGTGGAATTAAACCCCGAACGACAGTTTTTAGGGGCCCTATTAGGACCAACCCCAAACCCGGCCTGAACCCCGGGCCCCCAAAGGACCGATTAGAGTCTGGATTCTCGAAATGTTGTCGTGGGAAATCAAACCCCCGTATTTTGGCTTTACCCCACCCCCCAAAATATTCCCCTATCCCCGACTAGCCTTTATGCAAAAAATAATAAACAAAGCCCCATTTTTACTTTTTCCCTCTGTTTTTTGTTAAATTTTACGAGGCTTTAAAATTTTCTTTCAATATTAACAAGGAAATAAAACCCAAATGGGGGTAAAAAAAGATACATGTTTTTGGTTAACAGTAACAATCAAGATTGATTTTGAAAAAAAGAAATAAATTACTAATCTAATCTAATTGACTAAATAAAAGTAAGAGTTGAAGAACAAAAAAAAAAATTTTCCCCTTCCAAAAAGGGAAGCCCCACAAGGTTATACATCAAAAATTTGAAGGTTTTTTTTTTGTAATTTTCTTTTTAAAGGAGGGTTTCCCAAAAAAATTAAAAGGAGTGGGGGGGGGAAACCTTGGAACTAAAGTTGGATCTCTTTTTTTTTTCTTGGTTTAATTAAAAATGGGCATTATGTGTTTAGTTCAAGGTTTGGGTTGCCCCAAAAAAACCCCATGCCCCCTCAGATTACTTGCATGTAACGCGTTAGAGATTTGACAGTTAAAGCGTTATTTTTTAGGCTTTTGGTTCTTTTAATATATTTGCGGGATAAAAAATTTAAAAAATATTCGAAACTAAAACCTTAAAAGTTTAAAAATTTAAAATTTTTTTTTTACAGGAGAGTTGTGAAAAAATTCTTTGAAATGAAGAAAGTAACAAGTAATTTTAACTCAAGGTAAAATTTTTCTTTTTTAAAATTTTTTATTTGTATTAAAATAAATTTTTTTTTATGGTATTTTTAAAAAAGTACACAAAAAAATAATACGGGTTTTTTATTTAGAACAATACACACACAAAAAAAATTGGGGGGACAAAAAAAAGAGCACAAAAATTTGGGGTATACCAAAAAATTTTAGGGGGAAAACGTATTTTGTGTTTTTTTATGCAATTTGCACTAATATAAAAAACCCCTTTCAAAACAAGTTAAATGGTTTGTTTTTTTTAAAACCCCCCTACAGTACTATTGATTAACCCCCCCTTGGGGAAAAATCGATTATTCAACTTCGGGGGTTAAGCTAGTAATTCTTTTTGTACTTTGGTTAAACCCAAAAGGATGAGTGGGGATTTCCCTTTAAAAACCTTCTACTCCATTTTTACCTCTTTCATGGTAGGTCTATCATGCCTTCTAACATAAGGCATCTCTTGCCAACTCAGCCACTTCTTCCCAACGCTCTAAGTCCCTTCACGAGCACTCGGGGTTTTAAAAAATTTTTCCCAAGTGGTTTTTTTTCATTGACTTGAAAAAAGTAGTTGCAAGTTTTTTTTTTCTTTGGGGTTTATGCACAAAGGGGTTTTTGCCCAGTTATGATTCTGAAAAGGCCACCCCAAAAACCTATTCATCACTTTTTGTCGGTCATTTTGGGTTGTTTAAGTATTGGGGATCCAATCCCTAGTGTGCCTTGAACAAGGGGGTTTTACTTTTTCAGATCTAAGGGGGTAAACCCCTTTAAGCACCAAAATCAGAAATTTTTGCGTTGTAGTTTTTCACAATAAAATTTTTTAAAAAAAGGGGTTTGATTTCCCCAGGGAAAAATGGGGGATGGTACTTTGGAAAAAGGTACCAGGCACCTGCAGCTTGGGGCCCCAATTTTTCCCATATAACCAATCATACATCCCCCCCTAGAGGGGTGTGACCAAAAAAAGTTTTAATTGGAGATAATCATAAACTAGTACTGGGAATCCCTTTTCCCCAAAAAAAAACCTAAAAGTTTAAAACCCCTTTTCGATGTATGACTTGGAAAGGGATTAAGACTTTTTTTAAAAAATTTCTCTGTTTGGGTCCCATTCTAGTTTAGCTTCTTTATTGCAAAAAACCCCCTTCCCTCGGGCAAATTTTCCCTTTTTATACTCGCCTAACCCCCTTCGCCATGTTTTGCCCCTTTTAATTTTTATCAGTCGCTTTCTAAGTGCGCACGGGCTAAAAATAGTCAGCTGTATTTCCCCGGTTTACCTGGTTTTTGTTTCAGAAACACCCACCTTTTGCTCAAAGAACTTTTTCGTAGTTTTCCCTTTGTTTTTTTTTTTTTTTCCCCAAAAAAAATCCCGTTATGCGAAAAAAATGCCAACAAGCCAATAGCCAGAGTACCACAGGGGAAAAAAAAAAGAGATATTCTTCAATTTTTACTAAAAACAAAAAAAAAATGAAAACATATCGAAAAAAGACCTTTCTAAGCAGGGGGTGATGTGTCATTTTAACACGCCTTTTTATATTATTTATTTTTAAAAATGGGGGGGGGGTTTTAAATGTAAAAAATTTTTTGGGTTTTTGAATGGAAAACCCAACCCCAGAAGCCACGTGGCAATCTAAAAAAAAACGAAAACTTTATGAAAATGCAAACGTATTTTTTTGACTAAATAATTTATGAATAGCCTCAAGTTTTAACGTGGGTTTGGTCCGCGTTTAAAAGTGCACCTTTAAGCTTGATGTTTACTGCAAAAAACTTTTTCCCTAAATTTTTTTTGGGGTTATGCAAAATTCATAAATTTGGGGGGGCCCCTTTTTTTTTTAGATTGCCACGGGCGGGGTTTTTTTGTGGTCCCCACGTTCCAAACCCCAAAAATTTTTTTCTTTTAAAATTTTTTTTTCTTTCTTCTCTCTTATAATATATTTTAAAAAGGGGGGGGTTCAAAATAAAAAACCACTTTTTGGCTCCTGAACGTAGGAACCCCAGGGCGCGCCAGGGTGTCAGTTGAATTTTCTGCGACAAAATTTTTGTTCGAAAAGAAAAACACTATTATTCAGTCTAAATTAATAGTGTTATTCATTATGGGAAAAAAGCTTAGTCGCAAAAAAAATTTAGATGACACGTGCGACTTGTGTGCATAAAGCCCCGACTTAGCCTCATTCATTATGAATATAGTGTTATTCAGTATGAATAACACTAAGTCGCGGACTTAAGTCCCCGGGGGTCATTTTAATTTTGCCACGTGTCGTGCTGTCGGCTTTTCCTCACGTTACAACCCAAAAAATGGTTTGTATTTGAATTTCCTCTGTGTATATATATATATATATATTATAAGTTAGGTTTAAATAGAAACTCAAATTTGATTTTAAAATAAGGACAAATAACATTTCACTCTAAATAACAGAGTGAATTTTTGTTTTTTATTCATGTGAATAACACTCAATGTTGTGTTTGTCACTTAAATTTAAAACATGATTATTCAAAAAATGAAAAAACTACCTGAAAGTTTTCTCTCGGTTTTCCTCATGTTCACAAGGGAAAATTTTAGTTCGGGAGACAAACTTTCGTCTATAATATATATATTTAGGGGGGGGGGGGGGGGAGAGAGAGAGAGAGAGAGAGAGAGGGGTTCAAATGAGAAAGTGATAAAAAAAAATACGAAGTAGAGAAGTGATCAAAAAACCCTTTTATTTATTTGATCAATGGTTTTTAAATTAAGTGGTTGGGAGCAGAAATTTTTTAAAAGGGCTCCCCTAAAATTTTTGGGAATACGGAAGGGTATTTTGGAAAAATTTTTCGCATAATTCAATATGAACCATTCCAATTATTATATATGAATCTTTTTAGTTTTAAAAATTTATATGAATTTGCGATAATTCCAAAATCCTTCCATATTCCACCCAAAAATAGAAGATATGATTTGCTTCTCTACTTCTCTTTTTTTTGCACTTCTCTTTTTAAAATTCTCTCTCTCTATATTTATTAAAATATATATAATAGAGAGAAAAAGAGAGGGTTTTTTAAAGAGAAAAAGGGGGAAAAAAAAAGGGGGGGGAAAAAAAAGGAAGTGATATCCACCCCTCATCCGGGCAATAAAGGCGGTTTGACTGGTTTGGGGTTTGGGGGCCCTCACGGAAGATTTCACGGTTCAGGAGGGTGGAGCGTTAAAGGAGGAAAGACCTGGCAAAAAAGCTTTTAATTTTTAAAAAATTTGGGGGCACTTTTTTTACTTCTATTTTTTTTTTCACTTCTCATTTTGGGAAAAAAATAGTATATTATAATTTTATATATAAGAGAGGAGAGGAGGGGAGGGGGGGGAGAGGAGGGAGGGGGAGGGGGGGAGGACGAGAGGAGAAGAGGAGGGGGAGGAGAGGGGAGAGGAGGGGGGAAGAGAGAGGGGGAGAGGAGAGGGGGAGGGGGAGGGGGGGAGAGATGAGGGGGGGAGGGGGGGGGAGAGAGAGGGGGGGGAAGGGGAGAGGGGGGGGGGGGAGGGGTGGGGGAGAGAGGGAGGGGGGGGAAAAAAGCGGGGGGGAGGGGAGGGGAGGGGGGAAGAGGTTCGGAGAAGGAGGGGGGGGAGGGGAAAGGGGGGGGTGGGGGGGAAAATGGGGGCGAGGGAGGAGGGGGGTGGGGGGGAGGGGAGGAAAAGGGGGAGAGGGAGGAGGGAGGGAGGAGGGAGGGGTGGAGGAGGAGGGTGAACGGTGAAGGGGGGAGGGGGAGAAGAGATTGGGGGGGGGGGTAGAATTGAAGGAGGTAAGGGGGGGCGAGGGGGAGAGAAGGGGGAAAAAGGGGAGGAGAGAAAAAGTTGAGGAGAAGGGGGGAGGAGGAAAGGGGGGGAGAGGAGGGGAGGAGGGGGGAGGGAGGAGGGGGAGGCGGAGGTGGAGGGGGGGCGGGGAAGAGGGTAAAGGGGGAGGGAAGGGGGGAAGGAGAAGGGAGGGTGGGGGAAGGGGAAAAGGGGGGTGGGAAGGGAAAAGGGGGGGGAGAGGAGGGGCAGGAGGAATTTTGGGAGGGGGAGGGGACTTTAGGAGAGAAAGGGGGGGGGGGAGGGAGGGGGGAGGGCGGGGAGGGGAGAGGGAGGGGGAGGAGAAGAGGGAGAGGAGGAGGGAAAGGGGAGGAAGAGAGACGGGAGGGGAGAGGGGAGGATTGGGGGGGAGGGGAAAGGGGGGGGGGAGGGGAGAGGGGGGGGAGGGAGGGGGGGTGGGGAGAGAGGGGAGGAGGGGGGGAGGGGAGGGAAGGGGGGGAGGGAGGGAGAGGGAGGGGGGGGGGGGGGAGGGGGAGGGGGAAGGGGGAGAGAGGGAGGGGAGGAGAGAGAGAGGAAAGAGGAGAGGAGGAGAGAGAAGAGAGAGGGGAGAAGGAGGGGGAGAGAAGAGAGAGGGAGAGGGGGGATGAGAAAAAGGAGGAGAGGAGAGGAGAAGGGGGGAGGGGGGAGACGAGAAAAGAGGGGGGAGGAGGGGAGGGGGAGAGAGGGGGGGGTAACGAGAGGAGGGGGAGAGAGGAGGGGGGGAGAAGGAGGGAGAGAGAGAGAGAGAGAAATGGTTAAACTAAAGGGAAAGGAAAAAATGGTGGGGGAAAAACAGGGCGCAAGTTGTCGCAGTGGGGGTTTTAATAAATGTAGCTCTTCCATCTTCAAAAAACCCATGGTAGCTAATATAAAGTGCTTGTTTTTGAAATTGAGGTTAAATGAAAATGGGAACCGTTGGGAAAGAAATATGTAGGTGAGGAAGAGAAAAGCTTCAAAAGAAAAAGTTGGCCTAAAAAAGATGAAATGAAATGAAGGCAGAAGGAAAAAAGAAACCAGGGTTGTTTACCAAACGTTTATCGGAAAGCTTTTCCCCGCCTTCCTGGTAAGAGGACACCACCCCATTTACCTTACGCGTAACCATCTTAGCTAGTCATAAAAACAGTAGAGGTAATTAAAAGTGATTATAACCCGAAAAATGCTTACTGGGTAAGAGTCACCATCATTAAAGGAAGATTTCAACCCTTTGAAATATATGTCCCCCCTTTAAAGTTAATTGAACCACCCGTAAAGCGCTTAACATGGAAAGTTTTTAGAAAATGGTCTTCATTTTTGAAAAAAAAAAACATGGGGTTTTTTTAAAAAAGAACCCCTAAAATTACTTTTTTGGGAAAAAATGCCCCCCAATAGCCCCTACACTTAAAATCATTACAAAATTTGGTTTTAACCATTCTCCCACTTTTATCCAAATACCTTACATCTGTGAATTCTAGGTTGTTTTTGCAGACCTAACTAAAAAATTTTTTTTTCCTTTTTTTTTAAAAGAAAATCGTCCAATTTCATTTTTTTTTTTGGGCCCCCGAAAAAGACGGCCTTAAATATAGTAATATTTAGGTAAAAGTGAGGCAATTTAATTTCCTTTTTTTGTTTCCAATCCCTTCTTTACGGTAAATCCTTTTTTGGGGCAAAAAGCGGAAAAATTGTTCTTTTCAATCCTTAAGGGTCAAGGCTTTTAATTTCTTAAAAGTTTGTCTTTAAGATCTTAAATTGTAAAAAAAATTGATGGTTTAAAAAGAAATTGGTGGAAAAAGATTTAAAAACCTTGTTACCTATTATGAAAGTAAAAAATTAAAATATTAATTTGTCCCACCACCGAAAAATTTAATGGTAATTTTTTGGGGGGGGTTTTTGTTTCAAATATTAATTAAATTATATGAAAAATTACCTAGGTGAATCGCTATTGGTTTTGATTCTTTGGCAAGATGTCGAAAACCCCATCTGCAATTGTTGCATTCTGTTGGTTTCCTGGCCAACGGGTTTACAATTGTAACCCCCTTGGTATTAATGCAATTACATAACAACGGCTTTTACCCTGCACTCGCGATATCTACCCAAGAAAAAAATTTTCAAAAAATTTAAAAACAAAAGAAAAGGGAATTTGTTTTCATAAAACTATATAAACAGTGAAAAAAAAAAGAATTAAAGTTTGTATTTGTTTCCGTAAGGCCCCATATCATAGTTTTCAAAAATGGAAAGAAAGGTAGCATATAAATTTATAAACCCTCAAAACCGAAAATATTTGTCTCCGAGGTTTTGATGTTCGTTTGCTTATAAATTTGTTTCGAAGGGAAAAATTACCTAGAAAAAATGGTCAAGAAAAGGTTTTCCCTCTACCTTCATTGCTATGCGTGATACCCACAATCTTGATTTTTGCAAAAACTATTCCCCTTGCACTGCGTCCCCTCAGTGAATTGGTTCCCTCCAATACCCATCGAGCACTATGGGGACTCTTTTATTTTTTTATCAAAAAAACTGGGAAAAAATTTTTTTAAATCACTTGCTCCAAGGAAATGAAAATTTTTTCCCTCACCAAGAAATCAAGGCCCAAGGATTGAAAGAGTGAACTTTGTATGGTTATTCAAGGGTCAAGTTAACATTGTAATCTTTGGCCCCTTGGGTTTTTGATGCCTGAAAAACCCCCTTTCCGGGGAAATCCCATCACGCACATCATTTTTTTCCTAAAACATTCCCCCAGTTACTTAAAAAGTTAGTCCCAGAAAAGACAAATCATCACCCCCGTGGCTTTGAACTTGTTTTTTCGTAAAAACGTGAAAGGGCTGTGTTTAAAATTAGTCCATGCATTAGTGATCGAGTTACACCCCTTTTTGTTGTAGCATGCGTAACCAATACTTGGTCCCTTTAACCCTAAAATCTGAAAATATTGTATTTTCAATTTTTCTGAAGGGAAAAAAGCTTTGGGGGGTTATGGTGGGTTGCAGGTGAGTTCCAAAATTCACCCCAAAGAACCCCCCTGCCTACCCCGATACCAAAGGATACGGAACTTTCAAATTTCCCCATTGTTTTGCAGCCCCGGCTTTGAAAATTGCTTCTTGTAGCTAGGCTGGAAAATATCAAGACTGCCACCCGAAAAACATTGTTGAAGGTAAAGTAAAAGAAAAGGATGAAAAAAAAGAAACTGTTTCTATTTGTTTTTAGGTGCAAAGAACCCTTTGGGTGGATTTATGTTATGTAGTTTGGAGCCCTTTTAATGAAGGAGTTTTTTGGGTTTTTAAACAAAAAAGGCAACCCGATCCTATAATTAGTTTTTAGCACTCTACCAAATTATTTTTCTTTACAATCTGATTGAATAATTTTGCATTAATAAAAATGTAATAACATTCACCATCAAATTCAAGAGAATATGCAAAAATTTTTGTACTCTATCCAAAATGTCTTTACTTCTGTTGCAATTTCCCCAAAAATTTTTTTACCCAAATTTATGGTTTCCAAATAAACCCTCAAGCGTGCAATGTGGTGAATTTAAAAAACTTGGGCATTGTTTGGTAAAAGCTAGCTTGGCCTCAGTAGCCATCGGGCTTGGGCAAAAGGGTTTGGGGGGGGGGGTTTCATGGGCTTTGGTGCGTTGTGTTACGCCCCCCCGAGGTTCCTCGTGCTTCTGGCGAGGGCTTGCAAGCCTTTCTGCCCGCTCTTTCCCCCTTTTTACTCCTTTTTCCCCTTAAATAATATACGGGTTTCGGGTTGTGGGTTTGCGGTATTTATTTAGGGTTGGTGAAAGCTTGGAGTGAAGTTGTGTGGCAGCTAGGGCTTGCGGGTTGCGGGGTACAAAAGGCCCCTTTTAAATTGCTTATTTTTTGGGTACGTTGTTTGGTTTGCAAAAAGTAGTTTAAGTTAGCTTTTAATAAGCTATTTGGGGGTAGATTTTTGGGTTTTTTATGATTTTTCCATTTTTTTCATTAATAATACGTATTGTCTAATCAAAAAAATAAATAAAACCCTTTTTTAATAATTGGAACCTCATAAAAAGCTTTTTTTCCACCAGATTCAAGCAAGAATCTTTTAGTGTATTTTTTTTATAGTTTGTTGATGTCTTATGTCCCTTTTTCCGTTTTAAAAAAGGGTTTGGGGACCCTTTTTCTTTAATTTAAGAGTGAATCACCATTGGTCCTTTGCTATATCGGGAATTTTTGGGAAATATAGCCAATATACAAATCAAATTATCCTTGCCCTTTTTTTTCCCCTTTTTACCAAAAATAAAATTGTCCATGTTTTTGACTCCTTGCCCCCGATTGGACAGAAAATTTAAAGAAAAATTTTAACAAAGTCAGGAGTCTAACATTTTTTGACTCTTACTCCTTGGGGCTGGACAGTGTCGCCCTTCTATTGGAAATTCCCCTGTCTGGAGTGTACTCCCTTTCCGAACCAACTCCGTGGGGCCGAGCATGTCTAGGCAAGGAGTCAAAGGGAGCACAAAGGGCACGGAGTTGGTTCGGTCAAGGTAAAGACTCCATGACCGGGGGTTTTTGTCCATAGAAACGGGGACACGTGTCCTAGTCAAGGAGTAAAGGGTCAGAAATTTTTGATCCTTGACTTTGTTAAAATTTCTTTAATTTGGGTTCCCAAACAAGGGGGGCAAGGAGTCAAGAGCTGGAGTCATTTGGGAGTTTAGAAAAATGGGAGAAAAGGCTAGGGGTAATTTTTTAGTTGTTTTGGCTATATTTGAAAACTCTTCTATTTGTTTATGGCTTTTTTCCTTAAAGTTCAAATTTTACGAGTGGTTGTTATTAGTTATTTTGTGTTTTGGGGTTAACTATGTTTGGCAAACTAGCTGTAAGCTGGTAGTTTAAATTAGTTGTTAAATTTCAAGCTAGTTATAAAAAAAATTTCTTTTGGGAAAAAAATAGCTTATAGGTATGTGAATTACTAAAAAGAATACGATATGATTTGGGATTGGGGTCGGACCGGTTTTAGTTTTATTTTTTTTGGGAAACCCCTAACTGCCCGGGGTACCACCGGGAATCGGTTTCACTTATCTTGATAACATAATTTTTTTGTTTATTTTATTTAATTGAACAAAAAAAGGGTTGTTATTTTTATTTTTTTTGGTTATAAAATTACATCAGATACACTTATGCCCCTTTTTATTTTTTTTTTCAATATTAATTTTTTATTCTATTTTCATTTAAGTTGTGTCTTTTGTTTTTTTTCATTTCAAAAGATGTTATAATTAATTATATAGTTATTGCTTTAGTTTATCGGGTAATTTTCTCGTTTTAGTATTGTTTGTTACGTTTGGCTATTAAAACGAATAGTTACTTTTTTTAAAATAAAACAACAAAAAAATTTTAAAAAAGTAGACACCAAGCCCCGGTTTGGAACCGGAACCACAGTTGGGATCGATTCCCAAATAAAGAACCAATGCAACGGGTTTCCCGGTTCTTTCATCGAGGAACCGCTGGTTCGGTTCCATAAAATTTGGCTTGGTACCCCCTTCGCTCCCCCCTGGAGTGGGCATGTAGGTGAAAAAGGTGGTTGGGGGGTGATGTGGTATTTTTATACTATATTTTAAAACTAAATACCACAATAAAATCAAGGTGCTGTTCGCAAAAATTATGATTTGTAAGTGGCTGTTGGTTCTTCCCAGGAACATTTATGTAGATGAAATATCAAAGCTTTATTAATGAATCGGTAAGGTTGCAATTAAGGTTTTGTTTGTTAAAAAACTATTAAAATTAATCTAACAAGAAAAATTAAAAAAAAAAGTTTAAAAAAACAGTTAACGATTGTATTTAAAAATATAGAATTCCTCTTGAATCAGTTTGGTTTAGCAATAAAAAATTTTGATAGTAAATTTTTTTGGATTTGTTCAAATTTATTTCTTTAGTCTCCCTTAATAAAAAATTTTCTTAAAATTGGAGATTTCTCTTCCCAACCTCCTTATACAATAAATCCAGGTTTTAGAATTATTAAACCCTTTTTACCTGGGTTTTTCAATCTGGGGAAATTTTTTCTGGGAAAAATTGGGGTTTTTTGCCAAATCATTTTCTGGTTATCGGTCCCAATCCCAATTTTCGTTTCCAATAGTTTACTTGTCAAGTCACCAAGCTTTTGGCAAGGAAACAAATTAAAGGAGTTTTCCCCTACTCTAGATACGTCATTTAAAGGATCAAAAAGTAAAATTTAAAAGCTATAAACTTGAATTGGAACTATAAAATTTAAGAAAATATTATAAAAAAAAAAAGATTAAAAATAAACATTAACAAGAGTTTTTAAATCTTAATAAACCAAAAAGAAAAGTTAGACAAGACTGCTACTTTTAACAAACAAAAAAAATCATGAACTAAAAATCGCTTTTGAAAACAATTAAATGAACCGTTTAAAATTAGATAAAAAAGCTTCTTGAATTCTTCTTGTAGCGTCAATTTTGGGCTTTTATTTTCCGCTGGAAAACCTAAATGGCTCCCCGGTTTCTCCCTAATTTTTTTACTCTGCCCCGATCTGTGGTTAATGGTTGTATTTATAAGAAGTGGGTGGATATCGACGGGGATAAATAGTATAAATTTTGGCGATTTTCGGGTGTGCCCAAATGGGGGTGGTTGGTGATTACCCACAATGAGGTAGCCGTGGAGTTGTTTATTTCCAATAAGAGTTTAATAATTTTCTTTAAATATTAATAGAAAAATAAAAATAAGAATGATAAAATAGTTCACTTTAAAAAAACTATAAAAAGTGTTAGGGCATAAGGACCAAACAAGCGTAAAATGAAACCCCATGGACGGGGATCTTTTTTTATTTCAAAAAGAGATGCAATACAATTTTAATGTAAACCCCAGACAATTATGTAATTTTTTTTAATTTCAAAAGAATGATGATCGTTTATTTGAAATTTGTCCCTTCAAAATATATAGATTTTTTAAAATTGTATTTTAGATAACTATAAATTTTAAAGAATGTGTATATATATACATTCATTAGGGGGTTAAATAAAAAACCTTTCCCTTTTTGTAAAAATGCGAGAATATTTGTGACCCCCCAACTTAATTAATTTTTTTTAAAATTATAACAAAGTAAAAAAAAATCTCAGGGGAGGTGTGTGAGCCCCAAATAAAATGAGAATAAAAGGGAGAAAAACTAAAGCTAATGTTTAAAGATTGAAGAACAATAAGGTGAGAATTTTGGTAAAAAAGGATGTAAAAGAAAATATGAATAACAAAAGAATACTTGGGTTTGCTTCTCAATAAAAGTAGGCTCCCAAACATTCCCAAAACCCCGGTTTTATAGTGTGTTTTATACACTAGGTATAATGAAATTACAAACAAGCCCCTTAGAGTCTTTGACTCTTTACAAAAGGGGAAAAAACTAAATAAGCATAAGTAAGATAAGTAAAATACAGGATTCCCCTTGACTTCTTCACAACCCTCAAAGTGGTCAAACAATCCCCCCCTTTTGGGAAGAGTCAGAAGGGTGGCGGAAGCTAAAGCGCTGGTTCCCACTTGACATCTAAAGGAACTCCTCCATTCACAAGTCCTGCTGATCTCAACCCGCTTCCTCGTCTGTAAATGGCCTCCCCTTGGTTTCTTCTATCGGTTCATCGCCTCCAAAATCTTCCCTTTCGCCACGAATTCCGACTGGTCCCTGATAGCCAAAAGTTGTCTGCATTCCGTTGTAGACGTTGGAAAAGGGGTTGGGGCGAGAATTTAGCAAGTTCGCTAAATCGATGAATCTGTCCCCCTTTTTTATCGCACTAAGGACCCCTGCTCGGTTTTACTGGTTGGCTGTATGGAAGATAAGCGTCGATACAAAGGGACGGGGTTCGGCGGGGGCAAGTTGCCTTCGGCTGGGGGTTCAATAGCAAGTGGTGTCCCTCACAGGCGAGGGTGTCGCATGACGAACATACTTCTTTAAAGGGTTTCGGGTTTTCCCTCTCGGGGTGTTCAGGGGCGGAGAACGGGCCCTGGGGTACTTGATGAGCGTCAGAAAGGTCTTAAAGGGGAACTCGGTCTAGATCGTTTGTGAAGGTCCCGTTTGAACAACCCGAGGAATGCGGGGGCCCCTTTAAAAGGAGTCGTACCAAGGAAAAACCTGATGGCCATGTCTTAGGGGCGATAGCTTTTTCCTTGATGAACGGTCTGATTTTTTGACGTCCCCTGGGTGGCCCAGTTTCCATCCTCTGGTGCACGTAGCGTCTTTTCCCCTTGTTCTTGATGGCGAGATCCCGAAATAAACCCTTTTTGACCAGAGTGCAGGGTTTTTGCTGGAAAATGCGGCTGAAGGTTCCCCAAGGAATGGCCGAATATGATGAGTGGTTTTCCGTTGAGCTGGATGACGACTGGGCGGAGGTTCTGGATCGGTGGTGAACGTGCGAGGAGCTCGGAGTGGAACTCGAACGTTTACAAAAAAATGGTGTAGTCGGTGTTTTTGGGGAATGTGTCCCCCCTTCTTGTAAATCCCGGGTCTGAGCGAGCGACCCAAGAATCTTTGGGCTTCCTCCCGGGAA